>PKRV01004369.1:0-20240 GCA_003709505.1 Hyphantria cunea | reverse complement strand
ATATATATATATATATATAATATAATGTGCTGAAGTTTTTAAAAGGAATAATTCACCAACAACAAGAAGTTACCACCAACGGCATCCGCTTTCTTCTGTATATGTACGGAGCTCCTAAAAAAAAACTACCTGTGTAGATAAGCATCAATGTGTATGTTTCGTTAAAAATACTAAATTTAAACAACAAGTTCAATTAGCTTGTCTTCCTCCAACCTCAGTTGGCTCATCAACATTTTTTTCGGGTACATTACCAAGTTCAAGTGTGGCTTGGTTATCAGCGAGACCCTACAGACTGGGGTTGGAAGTTGGTCTACAATATATCAGAACCAGTTCAAACTTTACTCCCACCTGCGTCGGAAAAACTGTTGAACACAATTTTTTGCAACTGCAAAAGGGGATGCAGTGCTAAATGTGGTTGTTAAAAAGTCGGATTGTTTTGTTCTCTGGCATGCATGACGTGCATATTATGACGATAACAACTTTTATAACTTTTTGAATAGTTATATCTCCGAAACGGTGGTTCTTAAGAAAAAAAGTATTGATACATTTTTTATAGATAATTTTATGATCTACAATTTTTGCCTGAAGTATTTTTATGATAAAACTTACCATTTTGCTGAAAATCGCGAAAAGGTCATTTTTTTGACCATTGACCTTGAATGAAAAAAATTTCCATACACGAGAATGATGGGAAACTTTTAAATATTATTTATAATAACGTTTTGAACAATTGTACTGATTTTCAGCTTGTTGGGATTTTATGTACCTTCACATGTCTAAATTGACCGGATAAAGATCCGTGGGATCCGTGGGAGCCGAGAGAATGAGTGAGGATACCGGAGGCCCAAATATATTTACTTAATGCTGTTAATATTTGGTTTTGAAAAGTTTATATCCATTTAAAAATTGATTAGATATTGTTTTTCGAATAAAGATACAGAGATTTTATTATCATTATCGCAGAAAACTATCTCTTTACTTGTTACATAAGTTAAACGATAGGTTTAGGAACTAAAAATAAAAAATCAATCATTTACAAAGATCTATTAATATTTGAGACAAATCTTAATTTAAAAAAAGTTTTTATCTTCTCTTAAAAGTACCATATCAATTGTAGTTCTACGTTTTAATAATACCACAAAGAGATATTTTAGAAATTGAACGTTTCTATTTTAACACTCATATTTATTAATAAAATGAACCTACTTTCAAATGCAGTGTTAGTCCTACAATGTACGAACATGTAGCACTCCGTGTCTTTGATAAGTAATATGTAGATATTTAATTTAGTTCACACTAGCTGAGCCCAGTGGTGTAACCGCGGTCGAAAGATATTGTGTGAATTGTGTCTTTATAAATTGTAACCTATGCGTTATTCTGATATATAAGTTATTTATTGTAAAGTTTCATAAAATTCATTCAGTAGTTTTACGTAAAAGGGTAACAAACATCCATTCATACTTACAAACTTTTGCGTCGATTTCATGTCGATCGATGGCGATGTATTAATTAGAAGGTACCTAAAACGCGCTGATATTTTTTAGATTTAAACACCATCGTTGATTAGTGTTATTCATCAAGTTAAACTAGATCATTCAATGAACGCCGTGGATTAGTGTATTTACTGTTACAACTGTATTTCTAAAGGAGTAGGCAGGCAGAGAATGATTAAATAACCATTCAAATCTTTTCAGTCCCAGTCGACCTTTGGGGGATATAGAACTTTCTATTACATAATTAAAATTGTTGTGGGTTTAAACCTCGCAGCTGAGATCATACAACACTTTGTGTGATCTACTGAACTACGAATGGTTGTTCCGAGTCTGGGTGTTCTTTATATCCGTTTTATGTATGTTTGTAAAGTGTCCCGCGCCACATGGTTTATTCCTAATGTACGCGCTATCTTTTAAGATGATAAATATTTGTTTTAAAAATATAATGAACAATATAATAAACGTTTAACGTTACATTTAAAGTTTTTATCAAAAATAGCTCGTTGCTGCATAAATTTTCTCACCCCTGTTTTCCAGATATTAAAAAAACGAGGTCAAAAATGAACCACACAGAACTACTCCCGCATTTTTTCCATTATAACCGTTCGATGAAAGCGGTCATGTGTGCCATTGTCGGGTGGTTGACAATACCAGATTGCACAGAAAATAATTTGTTTTGTGTTATCGTTAGTAAAATGGCATTCTGGAAAACGTCGAAAGCAATATTATTAGATATAACGTATATCGAGTCCTTTTATCCGCAGATCATATTGCGAATGTTGCAAATCCTTTTCACTTGATTAGATTAATGCCTGTTTGTAATTGCAAATGGGTGTCAGTTGCTCAGCACATCACCCTATTCTATTCACAAATTATTCACATCATATCTCACCAACAGCTTTCAATAGTTCAATGCTGGACAAGGACATAGGACTCTCCTGAGAAGGGTGGTTTTAGTTCTATGTATGTATTAGGTTTTAGGAGGCATATGGCCTTCTTTTTGCTCTACTGTTGCCCTCCGTAGCTTGTACTAATAAATTATTCACATGCTTTAAATGGTGTAAGGAAAAAAAACTTATAATCCTGCCAAGTGCATGTCAGGCCATGCACAAAATAGGGTTCCGTAGTCACCCTTAATAGTCACTGATTACTTATTATTTCGTTATTTTTGCACGAGGCTTTCCAAGCGCATTTTATAAGTAAAACTTCTATAACTCCTGAACTAATAAAGTTATCTAAGCCGTTCAGCAGGAGAAATCTTCCAAGCTTTTAGCGGGGAGGGAACGCCGTATTTTAACAAAAAAATGTGCTTTAGAGTTGCATATCTCGTCAAATGATACCTAAATCAAAAAGTCATTATAGAAACCTTTCAATGTTTTTAAAAAATCTATCTAATGACAACTCACACTATTGGGTAGGCGCGAGAAAAAAAAAATCATTCCACTTTACGTCTAGGGGACCTCTACAAAAAGTATTTATTTTGTGAAATTTTATTTAAGCACTCTGTCGACGTGGTAAATACACATAGTTATGCAAAATGTTATTTTTCCAGCACTAACCGTTTGGTAGGTAAATCGAAGACGGACGTACATGACAAAACTATGAGGGTTCTGAGACGTGAACTACGGAACTCTAAAAACATCTATTTTCCTGTGTTTGTTTGAGGAAAACAGAATCAGAAAACGTGTTTAAAGAAAACTAAACACGTCTTTTTGTTATTGAGTTGATCTTGTTATTATCGCTACTATGACGAAGACCCGGATAGAATTCTATAGATCCTTGAATCTGTAATATATTGATTAATAAAATACTACAGTTATTGCAGTTGGCAAATCATTTTCTTCCTTCTAATTTACTGCATTAAGTCTGAGTATACAAGTACACGACTAACTTGACACCAAAACTTTAATGTATCAAGGAGAATTGAACACAAATAGGTGTTTCAAAAGTACAAATCTTAGTCAGTCAGCTTCCTCTTTTATGTATATAGGTTTGATGCGTTGTGATTTCCGATGCCCAAAACGAGGTCGAGAGAGGTCTGGAGTAGATCAGTTAAAATCGAGATATTATAACTAATTACGATTGTAAAGTCCTATTCCTGACATCATATGACTATTTACCCTTGAATATCTATAGTAAACGTAACTTTGATTGGTGTCCTTCATTAAAATATATTGAATTATAATCATCTTCCTCACCTTTATTATTCTCAAGATTATTTTGGGTGGGTGGTACTAGTTAAACCAGTTTTACCTGAATGTCAGTTTTTGCACGGAGCAATTGGTATCGGACCCTTGCATCCCTGACTGTGAACTGTATTCGAAAGTTAGTTAGAACTAGTTGTCAGTATATTTGAGGGTACTAACTACACAATGACGATTGCAATAGGTGTTCATGACAACCGGGACCGACAGCCTAACGTCCTCGCTGAGGCATGGGCATGAAAAATCGCCATCTTCCATAATCCGGCGTGCTATTAAAAATTTCTCGTAAGAAAAGTCCAACAGCAGTTCGATCCGCAATTGAAATTAAAACCTCTTTATTGGCAGTTGCTCGCAGTCGATTACAAATCGCAATACTAACGAGACAGTGTGTTGAATTGTGTTAAACGATATTAGAGCCATCTAGATAAATTAGTCGTTATTATTAACATAAAAATAACTTGTTTCAGTTGTCACACCGTATTGTCAACTATTATCGCTAGATGGCATAGAATTAAATATATCGAATTTATATTATTCGAACTGTGTACTCGCGATTTGCAGACGACATAGCGATTAACAGACTGGACAATTTTATAAGACGAGTGGGACTTGAAATTAACATTAGCAAGACCAAAATCATGTATAATATGCATGTATCTCGGAGTTCCGTGGATGATAATGGCATTACTATCCATAATTCAAAAATATCAAAAATAACTTCAAACTTCAAATATCAAAAATAACTTGTTTCAGTTGTCACACCGTATTGTCAACTATTACCGCTAGATGGCATAGAATTAAATATATCGAATTTATATTATTCGAACTGTGTACTCGCGATTTGCAGACGACATAGCGATTAACAGACTGGACAATTTTATAAGACGAGTGGGACTTGAAATTAACATTAGCAAGACCAAAATCATGTATAATATGCATGTATCTCGGAGTTCCGTGGATGATAATGGCATTACTATCCATGGTTGTGCACGAACACATTCATCTTGGCAAAACTATATAACACAGCTTCCCCTATGCTGCCCAACTTGTGCCGACCGGCACAAGTTGAGCAGCATAAGCAGCATAGGGGAAGCTTCGTCATATCTTCGAGTCAACGATTTCGTAATCATTGAAAGCCAAGGCATTTTTTTACGTATGGGCGTACTAAAGTGACTCTACTCTACCTGATGGAAAGCATAAACAGAATCCAAGAGTGGTGGTCACCATATTTATTGCGAAAGCAGACAAAGTAACAATGCAGCATGGTGACCCACAGCATGGCGTGGCATGGCATGACCAACTTAGTATCTTTACACTTGGTTATGCCTAAAACGAAATATCAGGAGTGTTTATAGTCGTAAAATAAAGCGTAATATACCAAAACATGCTTTATATTTTCGTTCATGTTAATTGTTTGTGTAAAGTTTCATTAGTGTTTATATTGATATGCTGAGTTGTTTTTGAGTTGAGTTGTTGAGATCTTGCTATGGAACGAAATTATTATTATACTAGATTTTGTCCGCGATTCCATATGCGTATGTCATGTTGGTAATCGTTGTAAAAAGTAACGTAATGCCTTTCCTCAAGAATCAAAGTACCCTTCCCTTTCATTGAAATCGGTTCATGGGTATAGGACAAAGAAGGGGCTCACCTACAAATAATGTGTGGCCCAGAGTACGTCGGAGTTCCAGGAATTTTCTTTCGAGGGTGCGGACCTGGTTCCCCGGCTTCTAGTACCCGAGACGGTGTGCGGTTTTAAGTCGGTTAAAGTCCGACATAACCACCAGTCAGTGGTATCCGAGGGGATATCCGCACAAATAAAATGGGATTAAAGACAGACAAAAGTTCTGTAAGAAATGGAAAACTTGGATCAATCTTGTACCATCCTGTTTGGCCAGCAAGGCACAATAGCCAGGTAGCAAAACCTTTTCTAAGGCGAGGCCTATGTCCTGCTGTGATCAAACTAAGGCTGTGGATGATAATGATGATATATTCTTGTTTGATACAGGAAAACTGTAAATAAACTGACTTGCAATAATAAAGATGTTTATCTCAAAAATAAACATATGGCATATCTTTACGTCTTCTGCTCCTCCATTCGAAAATGAATTCGGTGAGACAAATACGAAATTTTAATTCAATATGGTTATTTACGGAAACAGCTTAAGATACGCGATTAATTTGTGCAAAATTAAACAAACATGTTACATTTAATTATTATATTTGTTTTCATATATTTCATTGTAAGTAACTGTGAGTTAAATAGAGTTGTTGATAAATTAACATTATAATTTCCGGGAAACTCAAATATGCGTTTTGGTATTTTGTACATAACAATTTCCATATACGTTTCATCTGATTATTGTTAACTGGAACATAATTAGAATTGGTTGTTAATTAAAATTTGTAATGTATGTGTATGTAATACAAAAAACTATAGAAAACTACAGAAAACTAAATAAAAACATTTGTTAAAATTTATATAGCCTTTGCGTCCTGGGCCATTATAACAAATTTATAGACACCTCATTTATTATAATCGGTCCAGTAGTTTAGGTACAAAACTGTGCAAAAATAACAAAATAATAAGTTATGAGTGGCTATTAAGTAAGTAGTATAGGCGCTGCGGAGGAACATAGAAATATAATTATAAAGAATGCCATTACAGCTTACTCTGAGAGCGAGTATTTATAATAAATAATTATGTTAAAACTGAAATTCTCTGAAATGGGAGCAGCACTGTACTGTAAAGATAAACCTTGATATATATAATAGATTCTTTACTAACCTGACTGACCAACCTGGTCTAGTAGGTCAAAGTCTTAATAAAAAAGAATGAGCTTTTAAGTAACCTGTTTGATCTTGTTCCTTTTTTTTTCATTTAAGTTTACTAGTAGTCGCTCAGTGTTCGAAATTCGGTCATACTTCAACCGTTACTCATTTAATTATTTATTTTTTAAGCTTACGACCTCCTACATACACACTTTAACTGATCCAAGTTTTATACTCCTCTGTTCCCATAACTTTCGTAAAAAGAGGCACAAAGTTTTTGCTTCATATATACATTTGTTTTTTAATTAATAATTTAAGAAGTAAGTGGTAGGTACCACAGAACAGAGAATATGCAAGTGAAGCGCTACCTTATGCAAAAGACATAAGATTGTATTTAGCAATATTATTGGTGGCGCTTAAGATTTATATTAATTTAATTTCTTTGACGTATTAGGACCGTATTAGGTTATGTATGTATATACTGCCTATACTGTGTATAAACTGCCTCGTTGGTCTAGCGATTGGCGTGGCGTATGACGATGCTGATCATGAGGCCTCGGATTTGAATCCCGGTAAGTGTTATTGAGTTTTTCTGATTATCCTGTCGCGTGGCGCGACTCGGTTTATAGAAATACTTAATAATAGCTCGGAATTTGGACGTTGCGGTCTTAGCCCTCTTGGCCTCGGAGAGCAAGTAAAGCCGTCGGTCATGCCTGATCTTCTCCCGGTCCTGTTGGATAACCGTCCCATCGGATCATGAGAATATGTGTACTGTTAATCGTTTATGTGTGTGTCTAGGCGTCAAAGGATTCCTTCGGATTTAGCAATGGCATCGATCGCACTTTTAATTTAATGTATTTTATATTTATCTGTGTTGGTACTGTTGTAAATTTCATACGTACCTTTGACAGCAACTCCTCTTGTTGCCGTTATGAACATCGGTGACGGACATACTTCGAATTGTCATTATTCAGCTGTAACAAAAAATATAATGGTTATAAAACTAAAGTTAAATAGGTTCATAATGACTTGGTAAATACATAAAATCGAATTTCAACACATTTTTTACAAATTGTAAACAGAAACTTACCTATTGACTTTGATCCGACTATGGCGAAGCCAAAAGGAAGGTTAAGAGTTTTGGCAATATGTGTATGTTTATAAGTTCAACTATAGCGCCAAAACGAACTAAATAGATTTTAATGAATGAGGTAACAAAATGTCGTAATAATAGCCAAGTTAGGATGTATGAATTTTATTTAAAGTTTTATGTAATCTGGTCATAGCTTTTTACATATTACATAAACAGGATTTGAGATTTGTTCGTGTGTGTATTCCTTAATTGCAGGACTAATGGGGTCAGGATAGACTTGATCGAACTGAAGGGGAACTTTGATCATGTGTAGAACGATCCTACTGCTTCGGTGTCAGGCGGTGAATTGCGTTAAGCAGTTATTGCCAAAAGACTTAGTTGATCGTATATACTTTTCAAATATGTGTGGTAATTTCATGTGAGGTGATCTTTCATTCTTTATGTACTGTTATATTGTTTTGTTCCAAAATACCAAGTATTACAAAATTAGTATTTATTTTTTATGTATCATCTCATCCTTAGCTGACTCGTTGCATATGTTGATATGAACATCACAGGAAACATTCAATTCATTCAAACTGGTATACAAGAGTTTTCAAATGGAGTATTTAAATTTCTTTATTATTGATGCATTGTATGGTACGTCTTTTATACTCTTTCATCGTTGTAAATAACATGTCGTTGCTGTCACTAAATATTAATGTAGTAACGATTCAAAATATATACGCCCGCTCAGTAAACATGTATGTCCGGTAATATGACATACGGATATCCGACCCAACAATTTTAATGAAGTAGGTATTTAGAAATACTACGTATTTGAAATTTGTGCTACATTAATCTATTCTAATATTATAAAGCTGAAGATTTGTTTGGTTTAATATCCTAACCTCAGAAAGCACTGGTATGATTTAAAAAAATCATTCAGTGTTTTAGGTTCTAGTGGAGTATTAATAAAAAATGTTTCGAAAGCGGGATAAATTTATACCTTTTGATGATAGCTTTCACTCCGTGCGTTGCGTAAACGGTAAAAATTTCAAAAAACAATGTATAAATGAATTTTTCCCCTTCAAAAGTTCCGTAATATCACGCTACGGGCAACAGGAGGCGCGAACGAGGTTGCGTGGGTCTATGATCTATATTTTTCGTAGAAAAAATATGGACAGTTTCAGTTCAAGTCGCTTTTTAAAATGCTTCGTTAATTGTAGAGAAAGTCTAATTAACTTAAATATGCATTGTACAAGACAACTGCTAACTTTATAAACACATATTTATTTAGTGCATCTGCTTCCGTATGCACCGGCTGTTCGTATAAAATTACTTCAAACAAACTGAAGAAAATTAAAGGGAGTTCGGTTTACTCGGTGTGTCTAATAACACGTTGTCACCTTGTTGTAAAGCTTGGCCGATGGTTATGTATGTGTGAGTGTGAAACGTTGTACTAATTAGGTAGTTAATTTAGATTTCTAGAGAATGATTGTTCGTAAACCTGGCTAATTGGTGGTGGTATAGGTGTTTTACTCATTAGCTATTAGACACCAAATCTTCGAATGTAAATATAAATATAAGTATTTACGTGAGTCTTATCAGTTTCTTTCCTTTCACTTATGTCATCATGTCATCTTACTGTTGTTTTGTGTATCTTGATTTTTTAAACATGGGTGTTATTTGTATACTACTGACGTTAATCACCTAAAGTCAGTTCGTTTATCCTCGTTACAATCATCATCATTGTGGCGACTTCCATATACAGCCCAACAAGAAAAACACACTACAGCGCCATCTACCTTAGATACTATAAACTTTGAAGTAACGAAGGAAGCGAAGAAACTACCAATCCTGAATCGCGCAATAGAAGTTCTCGCGCCGATTAACATTTATACAACTTCCCAGTATCAACCGTTGGGCGGAGCCCGCCAGGCATGATCACCTCGCCTGGTCGGAGGATCTTCCTTTTAAGTTGGAGGGATATGGGACCCGTCCCCCCATAATCATCATCAACAGCCTTTAACAGCCCACTGCTCAACATAGATATTTACTAAAAAAGAGGTTTTGGCCTAGACTAACCAGATGGGTTTGTTTACGGTTTTTTCGAAGTTTCCTTTTCATTGCAGCACTTTTGTACTCCTTACGACACCCGCGGGATAAGCTTAATCCGTTTTCACTACACGGACTATAAACTGACATCGCACAGATAGAGAGTTCTTCCGTAAAGGAGCCGTTTCAGCATGCAATAGGCCGGCTCGACCGGAGTGATATCATGGCCTCACATAAAACCGGTGTGAAACAGTGCCTGCGCTGTGTGTTCACCCAGTGGATGAGGATACTGGAGGCCCATACCCCAATCCCTGCCCCCATCCTCTCCTCATCCCCCCATAGGCTGGCAATGCACCTATGACGAGTGTTGCGGGTGTCCATGGGCGGTGGTGATCGCTTGCCATCAGGCGATACGTCTGTTTGTTTGCCCCATATGACATAAAAAAACAAAAAAAACATCTACAGTAGTTTAACATACTACTTAATGCTATTAAAAAAGGTAATTTTATAAATATCACGTTAATTGTTAAGTTCTGCTGGTATTTCACTGTATGTATAATGGCCAATAATAATAGTTAAGAAACTAAATAAACATTTCAAGGGATCGCAACCTGTAAAATACTTTTTAATGAGTATTCTGATGGCCACCTGTGGCTTCAGCATCAGTTTTAAGTAACCATAAACTTTATAGGAGTAAAAGCACCAGTTATTTTAAAAATATTCAAATTACTATTACCTACTTATCAAGACTTCAAGTGCATTCACATTAATAGAAATCCAATTTAAATTGATCATCCATACTATTAGTAAAAATTCGTAAGTAACTTTGCATGTTACCCTTTCAAGGCTAAATCGTTGCATCGATTTTCACTGAAATTTGGAAATATGCTTCTCTTTATCTCGGCAACCGACAAACGCGTGAGCGGATCCGTGGACAAAGGCTAGTTATACTTACTTATATATAAATTGGAAAGTAACTCTGTCTGTCTGTTTCACCTTTAGGGACAAACCCCTGGAGCAATGAAATTTGGCATTTTCATGCTTACTGCAATTGAAATTGTTAATACACACATGGCAACACAAATAAAATCGTAAAATTTTAGATCTGCTACTGCTTTCTACAATTCCTAACACTTCTATCCTCTTTACATTGCGTAAAATCTTCTTTTGACCACGTGACTTTTTGTTGAGATGGCGTCATTCCCGTATATTTATTAGATTTCTATAAACATTTACGTTTGTAGAATGCCAACTTGGCCAGAGAGGCTGATCTGCTCGAGATTTCATAAATATCATAATAAGGTTTTTTCGTAATTTATTATTTAATACTAACAGAATAATACTGATGCAAATTTCGGTCACGATACGATATATTCAGATTACATTGTGTTGTCTATGACATACCTCATTGTCAAGCTTACCGAGAGGTATACCCTCAAGGTAATACAAGTGTACGCACCGACCTCGGCTCACTCGGACGATGAGGTGGAGGATATGTTCGATGACATATCGAGGGCCCTCCACTCCACTACTAAAACCCACTACAATGTTGTTATGGGTGACTTCAACGCCAAAGTGGGAGTACAAACTTGCGGCGAATCGGTAATAGGATCCCATGGATTTGGAAACAGGAATCATAGGGGGCAAATGCTCATCAACTTTCTCGAGCGGGAGGGGCTGTTTTTGATGAACTCATTTTTCGAGAAGCGGCCCTAAAGAAAGTGGACGTGGAAAAGCCCGGACGCTATGACAAAAAATAAGATCGATTTCATCATGACGGACAGGAGGCACATATTCAGAGACGTCTCAGTGCTCAATAGGTTTAACACCGGTAGCGATCACCGACTAGTCCGAGGTTCTCTGAATATCAACTTCAAGGCTGAACGTGTCCGCATGATGAAGTCCAGGCTCCGACCAACTCTGCTCCAAGTCGAGATGGGATCTGAAAAATTCCAGTCAAATCTGGAAAACCGATTTGTAGCCCTGGAAACCACAAGAGACGTAAACCAGAACCTTGAAAATGTGGTTCGAATCCTCAGGAGTGAATGTACGAGATTTTGTCAAATGCAGTGTACAGGCACGAAGTTGAAACTTTCAGAGAGGACANAAATCGAATCTCAACACATTTTTTACAAATTGTAAACAGAAACCTACCTATTGACTTAGATCCGACTACGGCGAAGCCAAAAGGAAGGTTAAGAGTTTTGGCAATCTGTGTATGTTTATAAGTTCAACTATAGCGCCAAAACTAACTAAATAGATTTTAATCAATGAGGTAACAAAATGTCGTAATAATAGCCAAGTTAGGCTGTATGAATTTTATTTAAAGTTTTATGTAATCTGGTCATAGCTTTTTACATATTACATAAACAGGATTTGAGATTTGTTCGTGTGTGTATTCCTTAATTGCACGACTAATGGGGTCAGGATAGACTTGATCAACCTGAAGGGGAACTTTGATCATGTGTAGAACGATCCTACTGCTTCGGTGTCAGGCGGTGAATTGCGTTAAGCAGTTATTGCCAAAAGACTTAGTTGATCGTTCGTATCGTATACTTTACAAATATGTGTGGTAATTTAATGTGAGATGATCTTTCATTCTTTATGTACTGTTATATTGTTTTATTCCAAAATACCAAGTATTACAAAATTAGTATTTATTTCATCCTTAGCTGACTCGTTGCATATCAACTCACAGGAAACATTCAATTCATTCATACTGGTATAAAGAGTTTTGAAATGGAGATATGAGTATTTAAATTACTTTATTATTGATGCATTGTATGGTACGTCTTTTAAACTCTTCCATCATTCTAAATATCATTTCGTTGCTGTTACTAAATAATAATGTAGTAACGATTCAAAATATATATGCCCGCTCAGTAAACATGTATGTCCGGTAATATGACATACGGATATCCGACCCAACAATTCTCATGAAGCAGGTATTTAGCAATACTACGTATTTGAAATTTGTGTTACATTAATCTATTCTAATATTATAAAGCTGAAGAGTTTGTTTGGTTTAATATTCTAACCTCAGAAAGCACTGGTACGATTTAAAAAAAATCTTTCAGTGTTAGATACCTGAATTATTGAGGTAGGCTATAGCTATTTATCATTAAGCTATGACTAAAAGGAGCGGAGTATTAATAAAAAATGTTACGAAAGCGGGGTAAATTTATACCTTTTGAGAGCTTTCATTCCGTGCGTTGCGTAAACGGTAAAAAATTCACAAAACAATGTATAAATGAATTTCTCCCCTTCAAAAGTTCCGTAATATCACGCT
This sequence comes from Hyphantria cunea, assembly GCA_003709505.1. NCBI lineage: Eukaryota > Metazoa > Arthropoda > Insecta > Lepidoptera > Erebidae > Hyphantria > Hyphantria cunea. The sequence continues at coordinate 7,352 of PKRV01004369.1, read as the reverse complement.
ACGGGCAACAGGGTACGCAAACGAGGTTGCGTGGGTCTATGATCTATATTTTTCATAGAACAAATATGGACAGTTTTAATTTAAATCGGTTTTTTAAAATGCTTCGTTAATTGTAGAGTCTAATTAACTTAAATATGCATTGTACAAGACAACTGCTAACTTTATAAACACACATTTATTTAGTGCATCTGCTTCCGTATGCACCGGCTGTTCGTATAAAATTACTTCAAACAAACCGAAGAAAATTAAAGGGAGTTCGGTTTACTCAGTGTGTCTAATAACACGTTGTCACCTTGTTGTAAAGCTTGGCCGATGGTTATGTATGTGTGAGTGTGAAACGTTGTACTAATTAGGTAGTAGTAGTAGTTAATTTAGATTTCTAGAGAATGATTGTTCGTAGACCTGGATAATTGGTGGTGGCATAGGTGTTTTACTCATTACCTATTAGACTCCAAATCTTCCAATGTAAAGATTAATATAAGTATTTATGTGAGCCTTATGAGTTTTTTCCTTTCATTTATATCATCAGGGTTATCTCAATGTTGTTTTGTGTATCTTGATTTTTTTTCACATTGGTGTTAATTGTATACTACTGACGTTAGTCACCTCAAAGTCAGTTCGTTTATCCTAGTTACAATCATCATCATTGTGGCGACTTCCACATACAGCGCAACAAGAAAAACACACTACAGCGCCATCTACCGAAAATACTATAAACTTTGAAGTAACGGAGGAAGCGAAGAAACTACCAATCCTGAATCGCGCAATAGAAGTTCTCGCGCCGATTAACATATATACAACTTCCCAATATCAACCGTTGGGCGGAACCCGCCAGGCATGATCGCCTCGCCTGGTCGGAGAATCCTCCTTTTAAGTTGGAGGGATATGGGATCCGTCCCCCCATAATCATCATCAACAGCCTTTAACAGCCCACTGCTCGACATAGATATTTACTTAAAAAAGACGTTTTGGCCTAGACTAACTAAATGGGTTTGATTACGGTTTTTTCGAAGTTTCCTTTTCATTGCAGCACTTTTGTACTCCTTACGACACCCGCGGGATAAGCTTAATCCGTTTTCACTACACGGACTATAAACTGACATCGCACAGATAGAGAGTTCTTCCGTAAAGGAGCCGTTTCGGCATGCATAGGCCGGCTCGACCGGAGTGATATCATGGCCTCACATAAAACCGGTGTGAAACAGCGCCTGCGCTGTGTGTTCACCCAGTGGATGAGGATACTGGAGGCCCATACCCCAATCCCTGCCCCCATCCTCTCCTCATCCCCCCATAGGCTGGCAATGCACCTATGACGAGTGTTGCGGGTGTCCATGGGCGGTGGTGATCGCTTGCCATCAGGCGATACGTCTGTTTGTTTCCCCATATTAATTAAAAAAACAAAAAAACATCTACAGTAGTTTAACATACTACTTAATGCCTTTAAAAAAAGGTAATTTTTATAAATATTACGTTAATTGTTGAGTTCTGCTGGTATTTCACTGTATGTATAATGGCCAGTAATAATAGTTAAGAAACTAAATAAACATTTTAAGGGATCGCAAACTGTAAAATACTTTTTAATGAGTATTCTGATGGCCACCTGTGGCTTCAGCATCAGTTTTAAGTAACCATAAACTTTATAGGAGTAAAAGCACCAGTTATTTTAAAAATATTCAAATTACTATTACCTACTTATCAAGACTTCAAGTGCATTCACATTAATAAAAATCCAATTTAAATTGATCATCCATACTATTAGTAAAAATTCGTAAGTAACTTTGCATGTTACCCTTTCAAGGCTAAATCGTTGCATCGATTTTCACTGAAATTTGGAAATATGCTTTTCTTTATCTCGGCAACCGACAAACGCGTGAGCGGATCCGTGGACAAAAGCTAGTTATACTTACTTATATATAAATTGGAAAGTAACTCTGTCTGTCTGTTACACCTTTAGGGACAAACCCCTGGAGCAATGAAATTTGGCATTTTCATGCTTACTGCAATTGAAATTGTTAATACACACATGGCAACACAAATAAAATCGTAAAATTTTAGATCTGCTACTGCTTTCTACAATTCCTAACACTTCTATCCTCTTTACATTGCGTAAAAACTTCTTTTGACCACGTGACTTTTTGTTGAGATGGCGTCATTCCCGTATATTTATTAGATTTCTATAAACATTTACGTTTGTAGAATGCCAACTTGGCTAGAGAGGCTGATCTGCTCGAGATTTCATATCATAAAAACGTTTTTTCGTAATGTATTATTTAATACTAACAGAATAATACTGATGCAAATTTCGGTCACGATACGATATATTCAGATTACATTGTGTTGTCTATGACATTTGTGAGATCGAGGAAATGTAAGAATTTTGAAAGAATCGTTTATACGATAATGAACCTACACCGCATATCGTGAGCTTGCTGATATTTTAAAACGTATCTACGAGACTAAATGAATTCTAACAATGATAGTGTTTTACCAATCCTCAGAACAACCCACTTTGTTTGTAAGAAGTAATCAAAACATAAATATTATACTATATCTATTAAAAATAATCTTATTAATATAATAAACAGGCAAATTTGTAAATATCAATGTTTGTGAGGAAATCAAGGTGGGACGGTTGGAAGAATCAGGTTAGTTTTTTTTTTTATTAACAATTAATGCACATGCTGGACAAAGGCGGACTAATGCCTTGAGGCATTCTCTTCCACTCGACCTTCAGGTGATGTATAAATAAGATGTGGTAGGTGCAAAGAGATTGAATTTTGTCAGTAAAAGATAAACCTACATTAAACAAAAATGATATGCATACAATTAGATTAATAAATATATACTATATTAATAGATACACAATACCTATGAATTTAACATACATAAAGATAATACTACGTATGATCTTAACCTTCTCCACAGGAGACCAGAGCCCAGCAGTGGGACATTATGGGTTGTTGATGATGATATAATACAATACTTAGGTATATGGTACAAATATAACCTTAACTCCTGGTTAACGTTGTATTTGTGCTGGCAATTAATTCCAAACAAGATCACGTACTTTCGACTTGAATGAAAGACGTTTTGTAGAAATCCTGATTTCGGTGGTAATATATATATGGCATTAAGATAAATCACGGCCTGGCATAGCAAACATGATAACGTTATTATAATTAATGATAGGGATATTAATGCACACGATCAGCAGTCAAAGACTAGCACTTTATGGTTGACGCTCCTTAGGAGGTTTTCGTTCAGTAATGACTACAGCAATTTGATTCTTCTTTGTGAAAGGGCAGGTTATACAGATTGGAAGAGGAGGGGAAATTATTCCAGGACATAGTGCATTATTAATTGCTAGCCGTTTCACCTGCAACATTTGTAGTGTTTAAATACAATAGAGTTTGAAAAAAAAATATAAAAAAAAATCTTAGAGAACTGGAACAAATTAAAAAGAGCCACACAGGAAACACCAGCTTTTAAATAAAAAAAATAATCGCCAAAATCAGTTCACTCAGTCAAAAGTTCTAAGGTAACAAACATAAAAAAAATTCAATGAAGTCGGTGAAAGATGTACCTATATCGAACGCAGAATATGTTCATGCTTTTGATTCATGCCCCCAAATAATTCACGCTCTAGAATATGATTCGCTTGTTGTGAATTGTTGGAGAATATTTGTTTAACAAACACGTGTACGGAAACGGCGGTACAAATACATATAAATTTATGAAAGTGAAATCTTCCTATTGAAATAGACGTCAAAGGCACTGAACCGTAACATTGTTGTGTCAAATAAATGACGATTATTAACATACTTTCAGTATATTGTTAATATTTGAAAGTAGTCCAATTGGAAATCATAAAAATTGCTTTATTTACTAAATGTATAAACGTACACGTAGGTATATGCATATAAATACTAACTAAACCAAGCAATTTTGTCTGCATCTCTTTTCAATCATGCTCGATATCCTAAAACAAAACATACACATTGTGGAGGAACGGGCCACATGTTCCTCCAGCACAAAGGGAGGATCCTCCGACCAGATGAGGTGATCATGCCTGGCGGGCCACTGCCCAACGGTTGATGTTGGGAAGTTGTATATATGTTAATCGGCGCGGGAACTTCTATTGCGCGATTTAGGATTGGTAGTTTCTTAGTTTTCTTCGTTGCTCCGTAGTTCGATGTTTCTTCGGTAGATGGCGCTGTCATGTATTTTTATGTTGACGCTGTATGTGAAAGTCGCCACACACATATTGTGTCTAAATTTGAGACTTCTTTGGAAAAGGTCTCAGATTAGGGTAGACTTAATTTAGTCCGACTTACAAGGTAGTAGAACCGGGGCGGTACTTCGCACAGAAAACCAAAGTAGACTGACAGTGTTCGAGCTGTAGTGTTTCGTTGGTAAGTGCGAGACCGGAGGTCCAATGATGCAGGAGCATGACTAGGTCGCCATGGTGTGGGTCACCACGCTGCAATATCGCATTGTCTGCATTCTCAAAGAGTATGGTGTCCACCACTCTTGGATTCTGCTTATGCTTTCCATCAAGCCAAGTAGAGTCATTTTGGCAGGGCCATACATAAAAAAACCTCAAATCAATCAATCAATCAACAACCCATAATGTCTCACTGCTGGGCTTGGGTCTTCTCTCAGGGGAGGGTTAAGGCCATACGTCCCCACGCTGGCCAAGTGCGGGTTGGGGACTGGCAAGACTACGTTGTGGCTACGTAATCTTGCCGTTGGATGTTTTAAGCCGCCCAAAGGCCTCCAACTAAACATCACGACTGTTATTCTATGATAACAACCGGGACCGACGACGCAAGTTTTGAGTGTTTATCACTTAGTTTTTTATTGGAATACTTAGTGTCGACATATCGAGTGAATTGCAGTTCGTGGCCATTTGGAGAGTAAGGCCTCTCTTGCCTCGTTTATATGGATTTAAGGTCAATGTTTCGGGAAATTTCAATTTATGTTATGAAATGCTTGGTTTTTCCTAAAGCAGTTGTTGATTTACCTATTAAATTCGTCATAGCAGGATAAGTAATTGATTTGGTCAGACCATATAATGTTGAAATAATGAAATCATTCTACTACGGAATCGTGGGCAAATGCTTTTTGAAGATAAACTAATGTGACAACAACGTACTCGTCAAAGACGTTGGTTTAACTGGCCTTGTAATCTATCACATTTCTCAATCACACTAACAAGACAGTCTTGAACTGGCTGTCAGTGTTCACTCAAAATAGATGACACATCTCTTGAAATAACACAACGCGTGATCTTATAATGGAGTTTATTTAGATTCAGAGTTCGTTGTAAAATATCCGTAGTTACAAAGGTGAATTTCCTTTTGGAATGGGATTTTCCCAATGTTTAACTTTTAAGCTAGTGTTGGTATAAATGTGCCCATGATAGGTATTTAAATTATGGATATGTCTTACGATTATGGATATGGCTTATGATTGATATATCTGACGTTTCAATTAGGTTTTATTATTCGTGTTTATAAGTCGGTAATACTCGTACCTAAACATAATTATTAATTTACCCGGCAAATTTGTTAATAAACACACCTTCAGGTTGAAGATTAACGGTTATTATTCTAAATATTACTACGCCACATTTTACTCCATCTTTTTTTAAGGACAGAGTAGAAAGTCAGTTTGGATCGCCGGCTCCTCGGGGATTTAGGAGTCAAGAGTATGTGTGTTTCCAATAAAAATCACCCCTACGACCTGTCTCAGGCACTATGCTCTGTGGAGAACCCGGATCATGTTATTTCAGGTCCCCCAAGATTGACGCCGCATATAGCCTAGAGGCTCCTTTCTGCCTATCAGCCAAATACTAATCAAAAATAATAGTGGACAACCATGTGCAAACCAAGATTCACAGCATACGGGCCAGTTTCGACTGGGATGTAGGTACCACGGCGTTACGTCGAGAAAGCGATGTTAAGCGCGGGTTAAGCAACTCTTTAGTTGTTTTTCCCCGGTTAGCGGAGATCAATCCTCTTATTATGAATGTATTAAAATGAAAATAAGAAGAAATAACAGTAAAATAGGCCAAAACCTCTTTTTTAGGGAATGTACTGTCAAGGGCGTTGATGTGATGTGAAAGGATTGTGCACTGGCTTTTGTGCAAAACCAAGAATAACTTTTTTAATGGCAAATTTTTTGGCTTGTAATTTTTTAACTTTCAATGTTTTATGCATTGTTTTGTTCTAAGTTTATCATGATTAAAAATAGTGCCTTATTATATAAATACAGTAATTAAATTTTTTACTACCGACATCACGTCATTATCAAGGAGTTATGAGTCTACCATTATTATCAAACCTGGAAATTTAAAATGTATAATTAGATTGTGTACGCATTTATTGATTGATAAAATTAATTAAGTATTCTGTTTGTAACTTTTTGTTGAACCAAATACAGACACAGTGAAAATAGAAATATGATTTTACTAGCTTTTACGCGCAGCTCCGCGTGCATGTTTGTTGGTTATCGTAGCAAAGAGTAGCCCATGTCCTTCCTTAAGAATAAAATTAACTCCATNTTTAATGGCAAATTTTTTGGCTTGTAATTTTTTAACTTTCAATGTTTTATGCATTGTTTTGTTCTAAGTTTATCATGATTAAAAATAGTGCCTTATTAAATAAATACAGTAATTAAATTTTTTACTACCGACATCACGTCATTATCAAGGAGTTACGAGTCTACCATTATTATCAAACCTGGAAATTTAAAATGTATAATTAGATTGTGTACGCATTTATTGATTGATAAAATTAATTAAAAATTCAGTTTGTAACTTTTTGTTGAACCAAATACAGACACAGTGAAAATAGAAATATGATTTTACTAGCTTTTACGCGCAGCTCCGCGTGCATGTTTGTTGGTTATCGTAGCAAAGAGTAGCCCATGTCCTTCCTTAAGAATAAAATTAACTCCATGTCAAATTTAATCGAAATCAATGCAGCAGTTTGGCCGTGAAAAGAGGACAGACAGCGTTACTTTCGCATTTATTATATACTATTTTATACCCACACTTTACCTGCGTATATGTCGGTCATCGCGGCAAATAGTAGATAGACTATGTGTTAATCTGATGTATCAGCTATATTACGGTAAAGTTTCATCCAAATCCGTTGAGTAGTTTTTACGTGAAAGAGTAACAAACATCCATCCATACAAACTTTCGCGTTTATAATATTAGTAGGAAGTATGGATTATGGCGATTTCATTATAAATGAGCAAATGTCACAACTTAACCTATGATAGTGGAGGAAGGAGCTAGTTCTATGCAGATTTACGTAGCTCAAACTAAGTCTTAAATTCGACTC
>PKRV01004359.1:0-233471 GCA_003709505.1 Hyphantria cunea | reverse complement strand
TATGGCGGCCTGGGGGGAAAGGGGATGGTGAGGGGGATAGGGGGCGTTGGATTGGGGTTTGGGCCTCCGGTATCCTCACTCACTCGATGAAACACAGCGTAAGCGCTGTTTCACACCGGTTTTCTGTGAGGCCGTGGTATCACTCCGGTCGAGCCGGCCCACTCATGCCAAAGCGTGGCTCTCCCACGGTAAAAAAAAGTGTATCTTCGGTGGATGGCGTTGTCATATATTTATGTTGACGCTGTATGTGGAAGTCCACAGTGAATAACCTTGGAATCTGCTTATGCTTTATAACAGGCAGAGTAGAGTAATTTTGGCAGGCTCACACTCATAAACTGACTGTTTAATAATCGCCGTCTTCAATAAAAACTTGTGAAAAAAAATGACATATACTTTTTCATGGTAAATTCAAACCGTTTTCATTAAACTTTCTCAGGTGTAAACTGGAGGCAGCTTATTGAAAAAGGCCATGAGAGATTTATTTCTCTGCATTACTACTAAGTTATTCTTAGTAGTACTACTAACATACTACATACTGGGCCTGATCAAAGTTTATGTAAATAGTTTCCAATGTTGTTTATATAGTTTTTACATCAAATAATATAGTTTTTACATCAGAATAACACATAGGCTACAATTTATAAAAAGACAATTCACACAATATCTTTATACTGCGGGTAACACCGCGGGGCTCAGCTAGTATTACATAAAAAAACCGGCCAAGTGCGAGTCAAAATTGCGCACCAAAGGATTCCTACAAACCTGTAAATGAAAAAATTATATGATGTTCTAAATTTGTTCTTTCGCAAATTTTCCCGAAACTTTAACGAAACTCCCAGTAATACTTGTATTACTTGCATTGATATTGGTAATAATTCAGTTTTTCATTATTTTTAGGGTTTCATAACTAAAAAAGGAAAATATATGACGTTGCTTCGTACCAAATTTCAAGATCCCGAGTTCACGGGAAGAACTCTGTAGGTGTTGATTCCTTTGCGAGTATCGAAAATTTGCAACATAAACTGCTGTATCTTTTGATGTAGCTTAGAAGTTTGATTTTTTCACAGCTCCAAAGGACAGTAGAGTATTTGATATGAATTTCCGTTTGATACCTCCACGCGTTCCTAAGAAAAAGGGTCTTGATTGACAGACAGACGGACCTAAGGTTCCGCTTTTCCTTTTTGAGGTACAGAACCCTAAAAATACTAAAAAGCTGAATAATTACCGATATCTGAAAGAATTACTCTGCCAAACAATGCAAGTAATACAAGTATTACTGGAAGTTTCGTTTGGGTAAGAAAATACGCATGTGGTTCTAACGGAAAAGCAATAAATAAGGCCTACATATTTCACCGGCCATTGGCCTGTTACACGCCAATATATTACTAAGTCATGTTTATAAATCTTTATTATCTTATGAAATGGTTTCTACGTGGTGAAATAGGGCAACACTAATGGACCATAATGTCACTCTTCTCCCAACTAGTATTACTAAACTATACACATTTAAACTCGACATTGGCTTAAAGCACAAATCTGCGAAGAAAAAATCTATACTCATCTCTTTACAACCCCTCAATAGATTGCGGTTATACTAGTGTTTGGTCGAGACATATATGTCAGAGAATCATATATTTATCTGTTAAATAGTGTTATATGACAAGTAATATTTTGGCAATGACATCAAGAACAAGTGAAACTGACCCTAATTATCCTAAGTTTTGAACTGCCGAATTCCATTGCATTTAATTATATATACATACTAGCTGACCCAGTAAACTTTGTTTTGAAAAAAAAAAATATATCTTATGGGTTCGTCGTCTATCTACTCCAACCATCCTAGATCATTCCAAAAGCTCAGCATCCTTTTCAGGTCACTACATGTTTCCGGGAGTAATGTTGACTGGAGGATATCTGCCCGTTGACTTGCCATATTCTAGATTCTGTGAGATCGTGCTGCGGCGTTTCTTCGGCCTGCATGCGTCCTCTGCACAGATAGCTGTCTGTTGCACCTATGCCCAGTTAGGATACCTATGACTTTTCTGAGATTATCCCTTTACAGTCTGATCAGGTTTCTGGCTAGCCTTTTTGATGGCACTAGAACTGCATTTTTTGTTTGCCTGCTTTCTTCGTTGTTTATCCTTATTAAAAAGATATCTTATGTCGAGAGGAACCTTATTTTTGACTGCGGTTTGTTGGTTTTAATTTTTCACAGATAAAAATTTATTTATGCACATACCACATGACAATCTATTCTTTTATAGTAAAGGAAAGTAAAGACACAGATGAGTTAAATTCTGATATCTGATCATGGCCACCGTCTATGGGCACCTGTGTCTCAAAGTTAAAAATGATTGTTGCATCTTCTTCCTAGCCTTTATTATTCCTAATATTATATGGGGTCCACTATTAGACTAATTTAACCGGTTTTATCTGAAAATCATTTTTTTTGTGGAGCGACTGGCATCAGACCTTTTTTTTTTTAACGTGTGGAAACCCCCTCGGGCCTTCACCCCACCGGGGTTTGCAGCGGGGCGGTGTGTCGGAAACGAACCGACTAAAACCACCGGTGTGCCACTCTGCGCCTGAGGAATGGGAGGAGGAATCCAGGAACCGCTTGCTTACGCCGTCCGGACCCCTCCCAGCACCTGCCCGCACCGAAGCGGGCACCGTCTCTAGATGTCAAATCCTCTCAATTTGGGCGACGTACGGCACACGCTTAATGTCGCCCCCACGCGGCTGGCCTGTGAAGTGGATGGGGGGAAAACCCGTCCCGCCCATCCGTGGCCACACTCAGGGCGGCATGAGGCGCTGGTAGGCGCGCCTCCGCCGCCCGTTTCGCCGGCGGCGGATCGAGTCCGAGTGGAGATCGTCCTCCCGGGCCCTCTCCGCCGCCTCCTTCTGCGAGATGACTTCCTCGCAGAAGGTCACGACCACGGTAAAACTGCTCTCGCCGCCGGCCATGAAGTGTACGACGGCTGGCAGGGAGAGATCTCNGCCTGTGAAGTGGATGGGGGGAAAACCCGTCCCGCCCATCCGTGGCCACACTCAGGGCGGCATGAGGCGCTGGTAGGCGCGCCTCCGCCGCCCGTTTCGCCGGCGGCGGATCGAGTCCGAGTGGAGATCGTCCTCCCGGGCCCTCTCCGCCGCCTCCTTCTGCGAGATGACTTCCTCGCAGAAGGTCACGACCACGGTAAAACTGCTCTCGCCGCCGGCCATGAAGTGTACGACGGCTGGCAGGGAGAGATCTCCTCCGATGACTGCAGTGAGGTCCCGACGCTGCGGCGCCCAAGCGGGGCACACCGCCGGCGTGTGCCCCGCTTGCCGAGTCCTCACTGCAGTCGCAGTGGTGGCAGGCGGGACTCAATTCCCTCCGCGCGACCGAGTGCAGGTACTTGCCGAAGCAACCGTGCCCGGAAAGCACCTGCGACAGTCGGAAGGAAAGGGTCCTGTGCTGCCGCCCTGCCCACTCGAGGATGACCGGCTGGAGCGCCTCCACGGTGGCGAAGCCAGCACGTGAGCCTCCAGCCGCGAAGACCAACGAGCCATCGTGGCTCGACGGGCGGCTTCACGCCACTCGCGTACCTCTTCGGACTGGCATCAGACCACTCCAACCCTGACGGCAGGCTGCATTCAAAGGTTGAACAGGTTGTCAGTATTCTCAATGACATTGACTCTTTAATGACGATTGCCATAGATATTCATGACAATCGGTACCCACCGCTTTATGTGCTCCTCGATGGGCGTGAAACACTACCAACTTCCATTCTTCACATTCGCTAACCATTACTAGACCAATAAGTTTAGCTTACAGTTTCATATTGTAACAAGAGCACTTGGTTCATTTAAAAGTAAAGGACATCATTACACATAATTATTCGAGTCATAAATAAGGGGTTAATGTCAATTAGCTCCAGAGTCAACAAAGTCTAAGTTCCAAGGTTCTAATTAATAGGAACATCTATTCTGCCCTTTGTCTGTCACTTATTATGATAAATTTCTTTCTAGTTTTGCATCATAGTACTCCTTGGATTGCAAAACTTTTCCTTTTCGTACCTGTCGTTGATAATAAGTGAGATGTACTAAAGCATTGAATAGAGGAACGTGTCATGTCCCTCAAACACAAAGGAAGGATCTTCCGACTAGGTGAGATTTGCATGCCTGGCAGGCCGCTACCTAACAGTTTTCCTTACCTTTAATCAACACCTCGCAGCCTCCACGCATCCCGCAGGGGACGCGTGGAGACTGGTTCAGGGCGGTTTGCAGGTTTCGTGTACTTGAGGGCGGGGATCGAGTGCTCTTCACGCTGCACCGGCGGTCAAGCATAAGCCAGGTGAAATCTCAGATGACACCTGAGGAGACCTAACAGTTTATGTTGGGAAGTTGTTTACAACTTCCCTGCCCTTTCCACCCGAGAATTTCTATATCACGATACAGGATTGGTTGCTCCGTAGTTCGGTGTGTTTTCAGTATATGACGCTCTAGTATAATTTTGATGTTACGGTTTGTGTAGAAGTCGCCACAGCATGTACTGAAGTTTAACCCTTATTTTTCACGAGTCTTTAACTTTATATGAAAAAGGAAGGCCAACAAAAATATTGACCAAAATTTTTTTTTCCATACACTGGTAAGTACCATACCATGTCTACTGAGACATGGTATGGTACTTGTAGAATATTTAAAAAATAGAATACTTTTCTAAATAATAAACTGTTAATAGCAAAGAATCTGTATAAAATATACATGGTAGCACAATTTAGTTGCCAGAATGGTCATCAACAAACTCGTACCATCATCAGATCAGCCCTCTTAGACAAGTTTTTTTTTAATATTCTCTTTTAAATAGACAACTCAACAATTTATGGATCACACAAAGTGTTGAACCCACAACACTAGGCGCAGTAAGAAGCAATGTGGCGACCACTTAAATCACTAGGCCAACCGTGCAGTCGATGCAGTATTCTCTTCTATTATTGACGAATGTTTTTGTTTTGGCTACGTGAGTTAGTGTTGAGAGACGTTCTGCATATACATTTGTTAGTTTTCTATAAACGTATACGTCTATAGAATGCAATTTGGCAAATTGGCAGAATGCCTGTGATCAGAGCAACTAGCTCTAAACATCAGGTACTAGCCGACTTCAAATAGGCCAGAAAGTACCTATTCCTTTTATAAAATAATCAGTGTCACACTTGAGTCATGCAAAACAGTTTGTAATGAATATTTTTTTTTTCTTTTTTAATATTTATTTTATTTTATTTTTATCTTTATACAAATATGTATATCAGCTTATAAGAACTACTTATGAATTAAAATTATGCGAGTAGTCACTTTCTTCTGCCCTCATAACATATTTTGTTGCTCTTAATAGTGACGTACTCAACGTTACACAGTTGACAAAACTAGTTGTATTATTGTATCAGATCTACTTTTTTATAACTCAATCCTGTTTTAGCAATGAATAATAAAACTTTCTCGTAAACGGGTTCAAACTTGCTCATTTGAATGATACAGGCAGTGTAATAATTTTTGTGTCACACTTTTCCGTATTTAGTTTTTTAATTAGATTACAAGTTAAACTGTTAAATATATACAATTTCTTATTTACTCATTCTGAAGCCATATAATGCCAATTGAAATGCTAAAAATAAATGATATCCGTAAGCCAATTGCCAAATGGGTTAATGAGGCGACGATTTCATTAATATTGTATACATTTTTGTTGGAATTGCTATTAACTAATGGAAACTTATTTAAAATTAATCTTCTATACAGATAAACATTCTTTTTGCAATATTTAAAGATGTAAGGACTATCGCGGAGTTAGTACTACAAAATTTATTTAGTATTTTTAGTAACTAAAAGTGTTACTGAGCAACTGGGTATAGTAGTTACGATAATCTAACTCCAATTTTCCAATCTACCTTCAATAGGAGAAACGAAGGGATTGTAAGGGACTCCCGGATAACCGGTTTACCCATTAAGCCATTAAGCTTCTAGGGATGCATGGCTTCTGGAGTCCTCTCTATCTTAGTCCACGACTGAAGTAAATCTTGGGCTGACCAGAGTTACTGCCGGGACAGGACGCTGTTAATACAAGAAATACAATGTTCATTTAGACCGTAATGTTGATTGTCAAGTTTATTTCCTGGTATCGAGTGAAGATTTTAGATTGTTTATAAATTAGATTATACGTTTAAGCTACATTCGTCTTTCGATGTCTAAAGATTAATTGGCAGCCTTGTAAATAACAGAGCGAAACAGTAGGTAGTATATCAAAAACTCACTAATGACTTGTTGCCACGTCGTACGCTCAAAGCCAAATTCCTAATGAACTCCTAATTACTGTTACTTAATACGAAAGTTTTCATCGCAGAAACTCTGTCTAATATCATTATTTATGAGCATACAGAGGGAATTTCGAGTAAGCGATTCAAAACAAATTGTTGTTAAGTGATAAGTTGTTATAGAGTAAACTCCAAAATTTAAGACGCTAAGTCTTGAATTTTGCAAACGAACACATGAGTTCCCTAATGCTAAGTGGCAAAAGGCACAAGTGCACTATCGTTCTTTCTGCTTCAAGGAGTTTTAGGCTGCAGCTTACTTAACATCGGATTTCTATAAAGCCCATTTGTGCTTCACAATGAACTTCAACACTCTCTAACCGATATTTACGTTTTTTTTAAATGTAAATACTTAATTTAATATGTGTTTTGCTGGTGTGCCGAAGGTAGGATAGTTAACACCATGGTTAGACCAATAGTAGCCGAGTATACACTTAAAAAGGTTACACTGGACATTTAGCAAACAATTTAGGGTTTTGCCAATATTAAAGCATTTTGGTGAATAGCCTATCAAAAATTTTTAGCCGGCTGGCTCTCAATTCGGCAGAATCTTTTTTTTACGTATCTTCTTCGATATTTTCGTCTTTGTTGAACACATTTTAAAAATTCTTTATGCATTAGGTTTGGTATAGCACACAAGTGGTTCCATACTGTCATCTTGAATCTCATGATGAGATTCGAAGGGAATCAAGGGCAACTTTCAAATTTTATAAACACGCATTATGTGTTTTATATATTTTAAAAACCATTCAAATATTTGTGCTGGTAGTTGTCATATTATGATGATGAGTGATGGTGAAAGATACGACTCTTTAACGATTAGAAGATGGAGGATCCTTTTATAGCTTATGTTCAGTTTTAATAAGTGCTTCAAACCATAGCTATATAGTCATAGCTCAAAGGTAGCATTTTTAAAATCACAGATTTATAAAGCAAACAGAAACGTTCTCAAAGGAAACATACTTCCCTGGCGAACATTTCTACGAACGACGAACATTATATACCACAAAATGCAATTTCGCAGTACGTCAAATATAATTTAATATTCCTTTTACCATGTGCTTTAAAAGAAACTAAACAAAAAGCTTGCCTGATCTAATAACGGCGGGGCGCGTACGTAATGACATGACGGGTTGGGTAAAAACATCACGGGACTACGTGAGAGTGCCTTGTCGTGTGGGTAAAGGCCTAACGTGACTAGAATATGTGCTAGCCGACAGAAGGCTTAATTAGATGTTAGGTGTGGCGACTTCCACATACAGCGGCAACATAAACATATGACAACGCCATCTACCGATGGTACACTGAACTATGGAGTAATGTAGTGTACGAAGAAGCGACCAATCCTACATCGCGCAATAGAAGTTCTCGCGCCGATTAACATAAATACAAACTCCCAACATCAACCGTTGGCCAATGGCCCGCCAGGCATGATCACCTCGCCTGGATGGAGGATCTAGGAGGTCTAGGCACAGCACACTGCAACTACGGTCCATGTAAGCAGAGCATTTATCTCCCGTCTATGCAGCAGCCAGCCACTACGCAACAATCGCCCCGACTCACTGGGGACCTCACCGCAGCACCGCGCACCGCATGCGATCCCGACTCACTGGGATCAGCGGACTTCAGTCCCGACTCACTGGGACCAGCGGCATTCAGTTCCGACTCACTGGAACTTGCGGCACTCAGTTCCGACTCACTGGAACTACTCACTCCTGGCACTGGCAAGCTCCACAACAGAGCACAGACAGCTGACTCATCCAGATATCGACCTCCGGTCTTGGAGGGGAGTGATCTGACGACTTCCACATACAGCGGCAACACAAACATATGACAACGCCATCTACCGAAGATGCGCTGAACTACGGAGTAATGTAGTGTACGAAGAAGCTACCAATCCTACATCACGCAATACAAGTTCTCGCGCCGATTAACATATAAACAACTTCCCAACATTAACCGTTGGGCAGTAGCCCGCCAGGCATGATCACCTCGCCTGGTCGGAAGATCCTTCCTTTGAGTTGGAGGAACATGTGACCCGTTTCTCCATATTAGGTTCTTGAAATTACTTAACTTTCAGGGCGTTACTATAGTTGTAGCTCTGTTGGGACATTTGTAGTTCGATTCAGCTGTATGAACTGTTGATATTTCAATTCTGTAAGTGGATTTTATCTGGTCTCTTTCAAAATATCTGTTAATTGTTATGTATCGAGTTTTATGTCAACACATCTGGTCAGCGTGGTATCTATAATAGATCTAGACCCCATTTCAACTGAGAGGCCGAAAATCAGCATTGAACTATTTAAGGCGGTTGATAATGTATGGCTGGTTCGTGGTCAAAACTTTAAATTCTTTTTACCTCATATTAAATTCAAGTTAAAAGCATATCAATCTCCACGCATTTATAGCTAAGCTCATTTAAAAAATTCCAATTAAAAAAAATATATTTAAGCAATTTGGACAAAAACAGATTGAGAATATTAATAATTTTAGGCAGCCGAAGCCATGGGCGCTAATTAGTCTATGAATAATATATAAAAAATATTTTAATAATTTTTGGTTTTATGGCGAGATCACCGTGACCGTTACATTAATTTGAATAACTAGTACTGTCAGAATTTTATATTGAATATATATAATGAGCTGTTTCCATTTTTTTAATTGAAATACATTACGATTTTTTATCCGCCTGATTAAGAAGGAAGGTTTTCGAATCGCGTATGTATGTTTATTGCTTTGGCACACTCTATAACTATTGAATGTTATCATTTAAAATATTGGTAGATTATTTTCAAATATCAGAGTGGCAGTGGGCACTTAGAAATAAAAGAAATGAAACAACCAAAGGCAGATAATGCTTTTGGCACAAAGCAAACCATTGCACTCATTGCGTATCAAGTGTGAACAGCTTTTAACAGACGACTGCTAGAAATAGGCCTCTTTTGCTTTGTCTTGCATAATTCTTTTCCTTGGTCGTCTGTTACACACCCTATGTGTATATGTGATGTGTATCTTTATTTCTCTTTCTATTCTTCTTTCATGTAGTTTACCGACAAGAAAAGAAACCGTAAAGAAAATGTCTTTAATTATATATAATCTATTTTTATACCGTTCATCTTATATGGCTTAAGTATCACCACCCAGGTCAGCGTCACCATACCTGTGCTTATCACTTGACCTTGACATTGTAATAAATACCGTCGTTAATATACATTCCTCTATAAATATATGTTGATATTTAGCAACTTGTAAGTATACATATATGTTGCTAGATTAAGTGTGTCTCCAAGGCTACTTTCAACAGTCATGAATACCTAATAAATGCTAATACAGTTTTTACAATTCAAGACATACATACATATATCGTTGTAGATAGGCACTTATGGGGTTCTTGGTGAAAGTGATGATTTGTAGGTCAAGGAAGAATTAGTTTAAATATTGGAAATGTCAACATCTTTTAAAATGATATAATTGATGAATTATTTGCATAAATAGCGTATGACTATGGCGGAAGAGTCTTCAAACCACGTGTTCATGGTTTCGATCTTGTAGTTGTTTCTCAAAGTATATCCGAATTGAATTAGGTAATTAATATCTTATTAAATATCCATATACTTTAATGAGCTTTTCTTATTTGTAGTCTAGATATCTTAAATTGTCCTAGTCGACTAGTTTAAGTATATTATTTTAGTTTGGGGCCTACATCTTCAGTGACTGTAGTGACTGTTTAGTAGTAAATTATGATGTTCTGATATTCTAATGATGATGCTTTTTATGGAATAGGGAGAAAACGAGCAGACGTAACACCTGATGGTAAGCGATTATCACCGTGCATGGATACCCGCAACACCCCAAAGCGTCACAAGTGCGTTGCCGGTCTTGCTTATCTCGTGTAACTTAATTTATTCGGTTAAAAACGAGGAAAGAATTGCCTCTTCTTCTTTTTAGCGTTTCGACGGCAACAAACGTACGTAGAGTGCCGTGGGTCGCTCTACCTTTTGCCCTCTCTGCAGCCTAAAATTAAATTGCCTAATAGTATCCAATTTTTATTTCTCGTTTGTTGACAGTTTCCGTGAAAGATCAAAACAATTCAGCTTTTTCTTTTTAAATATAATTCCGTTTGTCTGTATGTTTCAGTCGAAGTTACATGCGGCGCTGTTGTACAGAATAATCTGACGTACTTTATGTCTCCTGGGTTCCCGGAGTTGTGGGACGGTGATCAAGACTGCAATATTACTATAGAAAAGACCTATGCGGGCATCATGCAACTGAGGATTGACTTTATTCACTTTACTATTGTGAGTTTTTAATTCACTATTTGTCTTAAGTGATATGAACACTTAAACACACAGCTTTAGAAGTAGGTGTAGTTTTTAAATCACTCTCATTCGTATTTAAGTGGGACAAATTATATTTAGTATCTGCGATTCCAAAAAAACCTGGTTTGGAGTGACTATCTGTCAGAGTGCAGTGTTATGGTATTGGGGGTATAAACGAATAAATTAATCACAGAAGAAGGAACTCGATGAGTGAATGACACACGGTCACTGTAGACGAACCAAGCCACTTACGTCAAAGCAGCAGTCTCCCACCGCATTTTGCAATTCGTAAATACAGAATATTTAGCGTACAAGTTTATCCATAGAAAAATAAAACATTTGACCTCTTTCCAGGGTCAACCAAATAGATCTACAGGAGATTGTGACGAGGATGCCATGATTTTGGGCGACGGAGACAGTAAATTCAAATTATGTGGACAGAACCACGGACAACATTGTAAGGTTTCAATTCAATTTTCTTTATATTTCAATAAAATTGTGTAACAAGAACAGCTAAGAAGAAAATAATTTTTTGAATAAATTGGGCATTTAGCTTTTGGTATTATGTATAAACAGTTTCTGATTACCATATTGTGTTTCTACTGAAATGACTAAATATTTACAGTTTGATGGTTATTTATAAATTATTAATTATTATTTTGAAGTGATGGCACAAAGTACTTTTAAGTGACTTGTGATATTTTCATTAATGTTTACAGAAAGTTTTAAGAAATTTTTCATAAGTGAAATTAGTTTTAGAGCAGTTGATAAGTAGTATGTGAGTACAATAATGATTTTATAATTACCTCAATAACTAGATTTACATATAGTCATATTTGAAATGATTATGTGGCTTTTACTTGCCGGACATAAAGGGTAAAATGGAGTAAAATAGTTATGTAGAATGAAAAACAAGTTGTTTGATTTAAGAATAAAAGTATTAAAATAATCCTTTCTTCAGTATACTACACACTCTCAACAGCCAGCGAGAAACGTGAGTCTGACGAATTGGCTGGCATAAAGAACATAAACCTTTCGATGCGTATGCGCAGCGGCGATATGCCACGGCTCTGGCTCATGCGTCTTGCGCAGATGCCACTCGTCAATACCGCTCCGCATAATTGCCTGCAGTACTTCACGGCTAATAACGGTAAGTATAGCATCCTCCCTATGGGGTTGTACATTTCACCAACTAACCAACACGTCTACTCTCGCCAACGGCTCTTACATTACTAAAGTGGTGCGTACGAGAGTGTTCATCTGTATGAACGAGTGAGTGAGGGAATGAGTGTATGAATGGGTAGTTGAATGAGGTGACTTGATAGACGCGCACACTACAGTAAGTTTATTACATTTTGTGATATTTCGATACAGTTTCTAGCTATCTTTATTACTCTTACACTCTTTCAAAACCTTGAGTGAAATTAAGAATCAAATTTGATTTATTTAAATTCGTAAAACGTTAATTTTGATGGATATTAGTTTTTCGAGATATGAAAGAGTTGATAATTGCATTTACATGGATAAAAAAAAACCGTTAACTATATTTTAATAAACTTTTCTATCTCTTTGTTCAGTTAGACATTGGGCAGTTACTAAGCAAATATTCCTAACAACAATTTGTAGTACTATATATTAATAACTTTGGTTTATTTATATAAAATATAATATTATATTTCTAAGCTTACCTTTTTAAAAAGACCTACAAAACATTATAGGTTAACTATAATCACTAAGTAATTATAAATTCAATAAAATTTGTCATATGTGATATACATACTTTTTTATCAGGTACAATAAAAACGTTCAACTTTGCCACGAATGGGCGTCATTTGGCATCTCAAGACTACAAAGCATGTATCAGAAGGAATAAGGGTATCTGTTCAATTAGATATACCCCTTGTGATCGAAGGTCTTTCAGGATAGGTCCTGCTAGTGGTACACCAACGGTCATGGATCCAGCTGGTGAGTGACATTCAAAATATTGATGCAATATAGTTTTAAACTTTAGAAAAAAAATATTACCTCATTGGTCTAGTTAATAGCGTATGCTACTGCCGATTAAAAATCTTGGGTTTGATTCCTGGTTGGTCAAAACTGTTACTGGGTTTTTCATCTAAGACATTCTTAAAAACAGTTTACAGTATGGAAGCTGATCAATGTTTCGTGATAGTTATACCGTGAAAAAACTTATATTAGCAGTGTCTCTAAATACGAAACTCCGGAAGAGGGAAATTTCAGATGTATGGATGGATTATCCTTAACCTTAGTTATCCAGATAAATTCCTTGTACCATAATCATTTTTATCCTTAATCCCGTCTGGAAAAAAATACATTCTTAAAAATAAAGACATTTGATAAGGGTAAATGTTAAAAACAAAACGGAAATATAGCCTATAGAAAATTTACTTAATGTTATAGAAACAGCAATACAAGAAGCAACATTTCCGGCAGAATTAAACCGGAATCAATCCTAAACAAATATGTTTATCCTAAACAAATATGTTAAAATGCCATTTTGCTCTTTTGAACTATTAAAATAATTTTAGATGTTCAAGAAGAAGATCAGATGATGCCAGTAAACGAAATGATGGCTCAGGAAGATGAGATAGAAGGCTCAGGGAATGAACCTCAAATAGAACCGGTGCAGGCGCAACCGGGTGTGGCCTCCAGGGTAAGAATTGAGACAATACTTGAAGAAACTAAATTTGAATTCACCTAATCTGTGATGTATATAATTATGTATACGTATGGGAACAGAAGAGTGATAGGGTTTATACAAAGAAAACAAAGTGCATGTAGAAAAGAAAATATAAAAAAAACACAGGTCGATGAATAATATTTTACCTCTTAGATTTGATGAGTTCAACTGCACTCTATATCTATACAGTCAGCTTAGAGAGAGCTGTTCCTGATCTAGGCTTTAGGGACCACGAATGCATGCCTGGTCGATATATAATAATTATACTTGTGATCGCGGTCCTTCCCGTACGTATACATATAATTATATAAGATAAGTAAGATATATGTTGAAAAAAATTTATATCAATTTGGATTTTATATCCACTGAAAAAAAAAGTTTAATTTTTAATGACACCTGCGCAAATGAGCTGCTTATCGCAATGCGCTACGCTACACGCCGAGCATATTGCTTAAAACAAGCAAAGCACACGGCAACCATCTAACTGCGCTGATATTATACAGAGTGTAACAGAAAGGTAAAATCAAATTTTGGAAGCGTTATACGTAAACTAGTTTGTTTTTACCGCGAAGTTTTCTTAAAAACGCATTTTTAATTGTTGGATTAAAATTGATGATTTTTTCTTTACTTTTATATGTAGTATTTTTAAATAAAATCTGAAAAATCCATCAACTTCTTTGATGTTCGGCACGGTCACGGTCAAACGTTAGTGTTAAGTTCTATATATATTATCTTTTCTATCTATCTGTCTATCAATCATGATACAATCTTCAATAAATGCCGCTGTAATATGTTTTATTACCATATATCGAAGTTTGTTATCAAAGATTCAGTCATCATCATAAACTCAACATTTCAATTTTAGACCAAAATAAATTTTCTTTATTCAAGAATACAACTATAAGCTGAAGTTTAAAAACACTTTTCTGTAACAGCCTGTCTAAAATGAAATGTTAATTAATAATGTTGAGTGCAATTCTCGATAAGACTTTTTATAAATAGAAGAAAATTGGTTAAAAAGTATCTTCTTCTTGAAATCAAAAGCTTCTTAATCTCGGCTAATTAGGCTTATAACTTCTCCTTATATTTAATTGGTTGCTCTAAATATAGCTTAACAATAATATAATTTTCTATACATACAGACTTAAGTACCTAAAGCGCTAAACGTAATATATTCTCCTATAAAATCTTTCTAGTTCCAAATAATCTCTTTATGCATAAATCCGGCATCAGCATATCGTGAAGGAAGTGCACCTGCGCTGCATATTCTGACGTGCCACTAGCGATTTATTGGTCCTCGGAGACCGCACTAGAACTGGTACTATATAACGATCTTGTCTTTTTAAAGATTTATATATATATATTGTCAATATGCTGACAAGACTTCTAAAGGTTAAATTATCGTGAAAAAAATCATTAAATATTATTTTCCGAAACACCGTGGTTAGGTGAGCATCGAACGTGCGTTTCGTTTTTGTATTTTGTTTACGTGGCAAGTTTTATTTGTCATATTGAGATTAGTATTAGTGGAAAATATGCGTTGAACTAGATTTTTCTCGATAAAGTCAGGTTCAGTCTTGTATTTAAAAAAATATGTATAATATTCATATACTATGTATAATATTCATATGCATAGTGTTATATTTCATGAATTGATATTGGCAGAATTTTACATTTAAAAGTCTGAATTATTTTATTAATATAAACTTAAATACGTGTGAAAGCCTGAACCTTTAGAACAATGTGGGTATAAATATTTATGCCTGTATAAAATAAAATTGCTTTTTATATTCATAAGCTTTATGAGGCCAATGAGAAGACGTATCGCATGTTTTCTGTGAGACAGTGGTGCCACACCGGTCGGGCCGGCCCATTCGTGCCGAAGCGAGGCTCTCCCAGGGTTTTAATAATATTAGTAAAATATGTACTTTCAATCAGAAAATAGTTGTCTTAATGCTTGTTTTTAAGATAGTATTTTTATATCAGCAATGCCAACTTAGACATGAAATGTTTACATAAACGCATTTTGCGAATTCCTCTCGACTAAGTTGACTGAATTTAGTGTAGGAATTTGTTTAGGATTCTCGGCTTCGAATTTAATCCTTTTTAATAAATCCGTGATATCAATATAAATAAATATAAAAAAACCAAAAAAAAACAGAGTCTAATATTAGTTAACTTTTAACCTCAATATTGGTATAAATGTTAATTTTTTTACCAAACTCACATAATAACTACTCATAACTTTAACATGTAAGTAATCCTGTATTAATTTGGCTAAAATTCCTTAATCACAGCGTAATTACTTTATTTATATTTACTTAATTAGCTTGATGGAGAAGTTCGATAATATTGGTACACTAGGTTTTTTTCGTATTTTTTGTTTTTGATTTACGTGTTTAATTGATATTTAAAACAAATTACATACTAATGGCAACGATAATATAATTAATCACATTGTTAGTGATCGTTTATAATCTAGACACGTTTATACGTACAATCGGGTTGTTTTGTGGCCTTGTATAATATGTCAATCAATCAATCAACAACCCATAATGTCCCACTGCTGGGCTCGGGTCTCCTTTCAGGAGAGGGTTAAGGCTATACGTCCCCACGCTGGCCAAGTGCGGGTTGGGGACTGGCAAGACAACGTTGTGGCTACGTAATCTTACTTAATTAATATTATATATTATTATTATATATTAATATTATCTTACTTATTTTCTTACTTGTTACTTCTTAATCGTATGATATGTGTTAATTCAAAAATAACCTAAAAGTCTCAAAAGCGAATGGAATCCTCAAATCTCTAGATGTGTACATTTTTTCCCCGTTATTCCTTTTAAATAGATATTCAAATTTATTGATGAAACTAATCTTTACAAATTAATCATCGCACTTATTGTGATAGATCCGACTATTGTAAAATCTCCGCACTATCCACACTAAATCGTTTATACTAGATTCGAAAACTGGTAATTTTTACCACAAAAGCTCCGTTATTTAAGTCACTAAGTAATGTAGGAATTAAACAATGTAGTAAAAGACTAGCTAGTCTGCTGGATTAGCAGCACTCAGATAAATGTACAGATAAATCTAAGCTGTTTTAAGTACACCCATCAGTAAAAGCAAAAGCTATTTCAATTGCAAATCTGCTTTAATTTAAGGTCAGTTTCGGACTAATTCCTTTCTGCATTTAATATATATTACATGACATTTTATCGCACTTCTCCATTCCCTCTTTATAATCATATATTCATAGCTACCCACGCTTGCCCCGTAGCTTGCTTAACAGTCACTAACCTCATTTAGATCTGGACGTATATCTCGTCTTGGATGTGGGGTCAGGCCAGGTCCACCAGCTGGGACAGATGGTCGCCGTACACACAACACTACGCTGCCACTGATGACGACAGATTCCGGTACTTTGGCTACGGGAACTACGGCATCGGGCTAATGGGTTACGGCCGGCAAAGATGTCAAGACCGGATCACGATTCCATGTGAAAACGAATATTTTATTTCGGTGAGTTATTTAGAAATGCACTTGGTTGAGTTTTGGTGTAGGCTTATTTTTTTTATCTGTATGTTACATAAACTTGCATAAATCTGCAAAAAATTGTCTTGACTATACGTTCTTTACGGTCGTTTTTTAATTAATATTTGAGCCTGTTAAAGTGACTATTCTGCGTGATAGAGAGCATGAACAGATCTAAGAGTAGTGGTTGCCTTACACATTGTGAATGCAGATAAAGCAGACAATGCAATAATGTATCATGATGACCCACACTATGGATTTCTAGCCTCGCATTAAGCAACGAAACACGATAGCAAGAATACTATCATTTTAAGTTGGCCATTTGTGACAGTGTGGTACCGCTCAGGTCGAGGAGGCCTCTTCGTGCTGAAAACTGCGGATCTCTATTACTACTCTGTTATGAGATCTTCTTTACGCAGGATTTGGCTTAAAAAACATTAAAAATATCTAAGTTATATTAACTTTTCTCTGTGATTGTCAATACACAACAGCCTTGAGCCCTTTATTACTAATACAAGCTATGTGTGTTTTGCGAGATGCTAATATTCTAATCTTTTTTAAATCTTCTGATTATAATGTGGAACTTTCAAGGGAGACCAGAAAACTTACATATTATAATGAGTACTAAAATGAACATAAATTTAAGTACAAAATCATTTCTGTTTAAATATTAAAATATAAGAACTTTATTCTAAAGAGCCTATTTGTAACACAATACTATTTCAACTCAAAACTTTCTATAAAGGCTGGCATAAATCAGAAGTTTGAGAGCACTTCTCGAGTTTATAATAAGTACGGAAGTAATATTGTTAAAGTTTTTTTTTAAATAAGAATACGCTATTGTGAAGTGTTGTTCTACTTCTAGAGTAGTTTGGGAAGCTGTTTCTTTAATATCATCATCATAAACTTAAGCGCTAGGCTCTTGTCGATGCAGCTTTATCCTGCTCTCCTTGTCAAGAGCCGTTTCTTTGACTTCTTTATACGTCGCAACCACCACTTTTTCCTTAATCTGGTCTATATAACTGTGTGTCTGGTCTTACTCTTCCTCTCTTTCCTTCTATTTTTCCTTCTATGATATTACTTATAAAACTATCGTGCGCGCGAGCGTACTCACAACCCTGAAATAAAAATTAAAATATATAAATAAACAATAATAATAAATATATATATAGTTAGAAGTAGGCTCCGAACAAACATCAGAGGTTTTGTATAAAAAAAAACTATCGTGACGTATAAGGTGGCTTACCATCTTGCCACTTCTAATTTATAGTAGATATCAGCAGCCTTTTCTCTTTCACTCTTTCTTGAACTTCTTTTTTTGTATTTTTTCCACTGATTCAGCTTTCATTCAGCCGATTGTTTTCATCCTTCTCCAGCACCACATTTCAAAGGCTTCCAGTCTTTTCTTATTCTGATTAATTATTATCCAAGTTTCATAACCATAAAGAACAATGTTCCAGATATACGAATTAATAAAGCTTTTCCGAATATTTACATTTTTGATAGACTTTAAAAGATCTTTTTGCTTAAAACGCTTGATTAGCCATCGCAATGGAACGTTTGATGTCAGTGGTACATCTAAGATCAGGCGTTATATGGCTTCTCAAGTACTTAAAACTTGTTCCAGAGTTGTATTATTAATTTTAATATTTTTACTGATTGGTGTAGTTTTATGTGTTATTAAAGTTTTAGTTCTATTTAAATTTATTTTTAAGTGGATTTCTTTAAAGATTTGATTCATGTTGTTGAGTAGACCTTTAAGTCGGTGTTCATTTTCAGCAACAGCAGCTATGTCTAAGAAATCTTTCAAAATAGAAAAAAAATTATTCCTTATGGTAGTTTAGAAATTTTGTGTATTGTTTTTTCGATGAACAATATGAACAGGAGTGGTGAGAGTGTAAAGCCTCGTCTGACTCCTTGCTTCATTTTGGCTTTTGTTGATTTATTGCCTGTCTCAATGGTTGTCTCTTGATTCATGTATATGTTAGATATGAATTGTCTGTCTCTAAAATCTATGATTGAGTCTCTAAGGGTATCTAACAGTTTCTTCCAGTAAACTTTGTTAAACGCTTTTTCTAAGTCTACAAGCGCGTTATATGTATTCAATTCAATAATTCATCTTCGATCTATTAAAATTCTTAAAGCTAGTATGGCGTCCCTTGTGCTTTTATCTTTCACCAAACCCATATTGACCCCGGCCTATTAAGTCTTTTATTATAGTATAGAATCTGTTTTGTACAAATTTTAGAATGATTTTAATGAATTTATTTAGGAATGTTTTCTGTTCGTGCTGCCTCACCACTTAATAAAATCATATGTGATTGACATTTTCCAGAGCTCCTCCTTGGGAGCTGGAGTCTGTGACCCTAATCACTGTGGCAACACCTTCTGTCCCGGGCAGCAACAGAAGAATTGCAAGGTCGAAACCTCCATCACCCCTTACGCCGTCTCCGTTCGGTTTGGCCCTCCAACTCGCAAGAGAAGTCCAGAAGAAAACATCGGCATGTGTCTGAGGTATATGCAGCAACCTTGTAAATAAAGTGAGAAGAGTTATACTGTGATAGCATTTGTATTATATAAACAGTTATATTTGAATGGATTCAATGTTTCATGAAAAAATGGATATTAAAAATAGTATCTTATCTGTTACTGTTAAAATAAAGACGTGGTTTTCAAAGAATTTTATAGTTAAGTTGTAAAGGTCGAGGCAGACAGCTGACGGATCGTCACATCAACGTGACGCTAGCGGACTGTTACGTACTAGTTAATATAAAAAGGTTGTACAGGTATGTCACGTTTAACTTGCTTGTTATATTAGAGACTAGATTTAGCTTGCGGCTCCGCCCACGTGTACATCAGATATCGCGGTAATATTTTTTTGGGTAAATAGTCTAAGACACTCTCAAATAATT
This sequence comes from Hyphantria cunea, assembly GCA_003709505.1. Lineage (NCBI taxonomy): Eukaryota > Metazoa > Arthropoda > Insecta > Lepidoptera > Erebidae > Hyphantria > Hyphantria cunea. The sequence continues at coordinate 213,658 of PKRV01004359.1, read as the reverse complement.
TGAATTTATAAAATAATTTTCAAAGTCCTTTCAGTTGATCTAGAGATTACAATACGGCCGACGTATCTTGGCGAGTCCGAACTTCATATCCATGACACCCTCAGGCACGCATATTGGACAAGCATTTTTGGTAACTGCGTGCTTATTGGTTACTTTCAGTGTACATGAGCTAAAGTTAGCAGAGCCTATGTTCTGATTCGTCAAAATACGTCGGCCGTATATCTCCTTCTCCTACAACAATCTATACTAATCTCCTTATAAGATTGGTATAGATTGTTGTAAGACCTGAAACTGAGAAAAATAAATTACAACGCACTGGAGAAATTCCACTTTTTTAAAAGTCGGTTGTTCTCGTTATTTATAGCCTTTTGCTTTAATCTGTTTGTGGTCATGAGTTGAAGTTGAGATAAGCTTAACTCGTGAGCACGGAATGGGTGTGCATATGCGAATAGTCATACTGTGTTATTTATTTAAAGTTATTTATTTTCAATTTCGTAACTAATTTATTGTAAATTGTTATTTATATTTTAGCTTGTAGCTGTGCCATTGTAGAAAGATATACTGTAGCCAAATAAATTTATATGAAAAAGTTGATTTTTTTAACTTATTTAAATTTATATTTATTTTTAGAATAAATATGTTTGTGAGAGAATTTTCAACATTAATCAAACACGTATGTTATAATTTTATAATTTACGAAAAATAGTAAGGTCATGTTTCGCAAACTACTGATAAAGTCTCTAGTACACTGTTATGAAGTTATGTGTCAAATAACCAAAGATTTGATTTCAAAAGTCTTAGATAGAGACCTAAACGTCAGATACTTAAATTAATATATCAGCAACTTATATCTATCGTGTTAATGGTAGATAACTAACTGGAAAATTACCAGAAGTTAGTTAAACTGGCCCTTAATCTTCGTTATTATTATTCCATTCGGCTTTTAATGGAACCTAGTTAATTAATTTATTCAAATTTAGGCATACGTCTTTCATTGTTATTCAACTTTGACACTGTTCTAATAAAGCGGATGTTATTTTTGAATAAATTTTTGAACTGAACTGTGTTAATTCTCTTACTTTGTATCTATGAAGAATTACTTCCTTTGAATCAAAAAAATATCATAATGGATATGTAACAGTAATATGGAAATAAAAACTTACTTAAGTTTCATTATACTTATATTCAATATTATTCCTCAAGAGATACTTTATTTGAATATGGGAACGTCATATCGTAACTGCCATATCAGATATTAGGACGGCCATTTTGGCTCCTTCAGCAGATAACACGAATAAATGGATTCGATCGAGGTACTGGAAACTGCTTTACTTGTTAATGACCCTCTTTGTGTTACTTACCTTAAAGTCCATTGATGAACCTGAGCTGTTCCTTAGAAAGGAGATTTTAATTATGAGAATAGGCATGGTGACAGTGACCTTGATCCACTAAAATTATGTATTTCTCTGATGAAATAGGGGTCACAGAGTATAAAAATATCATATTTATTTTCATGTTTAGAACGAGATTAATAGTTAATAAACAAAAATAAAACTACAAAATACAATACTCCCTCATGTTAAGTTGAACGCCAATCGTAATGAGTTACGTCACCTAGGTATAAAGATTACTTTGTGCGGATATAATCGACGATCACTTTATGGTTTACAAATGGTGACGTTGCGTCTTACACAAACAGACGCCATGACACCACCGTGCGTTTTGGTGTGATTTTAAAATTAAAATTTAAATCGCAATTTTTCCTACTAAAACTTTATTTTTTGTAGAAATATAACTGTTTTTGACAATAGCAGATATTTCTGAACATTATAGAACAGTTTTTCAAAATTAATCATCATGCTTATTTGGTTGGTTGTTGTTTCTGCTATATCGGGATGGCCAGGTTCGTAAAGCGTTTGTATTAAGTTGCCCTTCTTTTTACAATAATGTTGTGCTGCGTAGTCTATTTCTTCAGTTTCATGACAACCACGGGATGAATTGAGTTGATACTTCGTATTCTTTATTCAACATCTTATACTTCGCTATCCCCTTTATTCATAAACGTTTTTTAAGTTTAATAATGCTGTATTATTTTCAACTTTGAATGGTATAATTTTAAAGTTGAAAATAACACAAAATCGTTGTTTAAACATAAAAATTACCGTCGGAGAGCCACGCTTAGGTATGAAAGGGCTGGTTCGATCAGAGTAATACCACGGTCGCGAAGAAAACCTGGGTGAAATAGCGCTTGCGCTGTGTTTTGATGAGTGACTGAGGATCACGGAGGCCCAAACCCTAACCCGTTCCACAATCTCCCTCCCCATCCCTAAAGGCTGGCAACACACATGTGACGCTCCTGGTATTTCATAAAAAATAATTTCAAAAGTATGGGTATGTGATACTGTGTGTAAATTTGCCTCATAATGATAAGTTGCCGGTAAATATCATTTAAGAGATACTTAAAGTCGTATACTCAAATCGTAGAGAGTTTTAAGACGTCGTTAATTCTGTGCTGACGAGGGAAGTTTTAGGTAAACTGACGAGATAGAACACGAGTTGATGATGTGTTTTAATTCAGTAGCATTTGGGATTAGGTCGTTAATTTTGTAGTATAATATAAGTTTTTGATAATAAACCAATGTAAACAAGAATACGTCTAACTGCATGGTGTGGAATATGTATTTTTATTTAATTTAGAAATGTATGCGATTGCTGTGTCGTGCGTGCGTCCCGGGCTCTACCAAATGTTTGTTTTGGAGTTTGGGTGTTTTCTGTGCATATATTTACAAAAATGAATGTTTTTACAAAAAAAATAATTTGTATTTATATCAGTTGTCTAGTACTCATGGTACAAGATCTAGTCTCTAATTTGGGACTAGATGACGGATTATTGTTATTATGTATAATGAAATTACCCCGAGGTGTCAACCGCGGCATTACTTCAACCGCAGGTAACGCCGCAGATCGAATCAATTTACTTTTTTCTCAGGATTCAACACAAAACAATTCATTAAAAACGGTTCAGCCGCTTAGGATTAGTTTAGTCACATATATACACACAGAAGACTTATATAATATATATCTATATATTTATAAAAGAGGAAGGTGACTGACTAAGATATTCAGATCAAAGCACAGCCCGAACCACTGAACTTAGAAGTCTGGAATTTTGCATGTAGGTTCTTCATATAACGTAAGTAAGCACTAAAAAAGGAATTTTGGAAATGCCACCCTTAAGGGAATAAAATTGAGGATGAAAATATCTGTTTCAGCGCGAGCGAAGCCGTGGATAAAAACTAGTAAAGATATATACAAGAATTGCTCGTCGATTCATGATAAATAAACATGCCCTAGTATTTAGTACCAGGGCGGTCCCCTATTCAGACCAATTCAAAACACCAAAGGCACTATGTGTTTAGTAACATGCTGTTACTAAACACATAGTGCCTAAGTTTGTTTCCATCTCGAAAGCTGAGTCAGCGATGTGCTGCTGAGCCTTAATGATATGATAACTGAAGGCCTATTACTTATTTAATAAATGTCCAATAACTTTATAGGCAGAGTGCCAAGAAATATTGCGGTTGACGTAGTGAAGGGGAAAATATGTTTGGAAAAATGAATAATAAATGTGCGTGAAACTTCTCGCTTCATTTTGGTTTGATTATTCTTTAGTATAGTTGTATGTCGATAAATTAGAATGAAGTGATATGTGGTATATTTTTTGTGGCATGAGAGTCAAACGAACAGACGTATCACCTGATGGTAAGTGATTACCAGAGGCATCAAAAGTGCGTTGCTGGCCTTTTGGGTAAAGGGGAGATTGAAGGGAGAGAGGACAGGGTATGGGCCTCCGGTATCCTCGTTCACTTGGTAAGACAAAGCGTAAACGTTATTTCACACAGGTTTTCTGTGCGACCGTGGTCTCACTCCGGTCGAGCCGGCCCATTCATGCCGAGGCGTGGCTTTCCCACGGTTATCTACATATAGAAAACGAAATATCTGTTTGAGTTTACGTATATATTTGTTACTGTGCTAAGTATAGTATAATTGCCTCGGTGGCGCAATGTTACAGTAGCCGCATACGCTACGTATGCGAGTGCTGTACATGATTTCTCGGATTCGATTCCCGGGTTTGAAATGTTTGTTAGATCTGCAAATCGCTACTATTTCTTTTTGTTATTTTTCTTTTTTTTTGTATATTTTATGTGTTCCCTGTATGTAAGCTACCCTAAATTTTAAAATTTTGAAACACTCATATCCGTGTTATGGTTATCTGGAAGAAATCCCCGAGAGCGATAAGACCGCCATTTGTTATACATACTTTGTGACTGTTCCTATTGTACCGTTTCTTACTATGTGTATACAATAAAGACAAATAAATGAAAAAATATTTGTTTCGGAGTTTGGATGTTTTCTATGTATAATAATAATGTATTTACAAAAAAGTCTATATGTATTTATTTCAGCTGTCTATTACCCATAACACAAGCTCTGCTTTGCTTGTTACTAGATGGCGTTGTATGTTAGATGTCCCGAAATATTTACTTATTATTATTCATATGTGTAGTTGTGAATTCGTAAATAATTCGTTTCTTTAGACATACATTTAAAAATTTGAAAAACTCAATAACACTTTTGGCATCACCCGGTAATTTAATATACGAGACGGTCAAAGTAACTCTACTTTGCTGACAATGCATCAATCTAGGATGGTGACATACGCTATGGTGGCCGTATGAGTTACTTCTGCATCATTAAGCCTCCGGTGCAGTCACCAACGAAACACGACAGCACAAATGCTGTTGTTTTAGGTTGGTCTTTGGTAAGAGTGTAGCGCCGCTCGGATGAACCGACCTGTTCGTGCCGAAATCTGCGACTTATCATTAAATGATGCAAAATATCAAAAGAACAATAAATTTAGGCTGTTTAATTTATGTACCTTTCATTTCTGTTAACAGGTTTTCTGTAATATTTCAACTAATAGCAAACTAACAATATTTTCTTAGAAAACCTAGAAAATCTTATGTGTACTGTTTTGCAAATTTGTTCCGTAACCAAAGTAAATAGTTACTATTAATCACTTAATTAAGGTATTTGACGATATTTACGAAATATACACGATACACCAATCAACCATTAATTTATCCCGAAATTGGTTCCGTACTTAGACGACCCAAACATTTAAACAAAACTTATTTTGCAAGATATCACTCTAGGTTCCCTATCAAAAGTAACTACGTAACGTACCCATTAAAAATATTATACATTCTTCTTTGATTTCGCATACCTATCTACAAACTTTTGCCCAAATCTCCAAAGGGCAATATTTTGTGGCATTTTGAACGTGAACTGGAAACTCTAGAAAATCTAATAGAAAAATTTGGAGCATAATGATTGAAATATTGAAAGAAAAGCTACACTAGAAGGGATGTTTATGGTAAGTAAAAATCTATTCGACTGAGATACATATAACTCGAAGAAGATGACGCAAACTCCGAATCTAACTCTACTTAGGTATGTTACTAAGTCTTAAGCTTGTTTGATAACAAAAAAAAAACTCCAAATCTTGACTGACTATCACTAAAACTATGTCGCATTTTCTCCACTCAACCCAAAATACCGAAAATATGTAACTATAAGGCGTAACACGAATTACCTTACATCCCTTTGGCATCCCAATCATGTAGTAATAACTCGGGGGTATTGGATTTGCGTCTACAATGACCGTCCCACTTAATGTTATTGTTTGTTTAGATGTACCGATAGTGTAATCTATTGCGTGTGCAAGGAACCTTCCTACACTATATTACTGTATAATATATATTTATGTCGGGATTTAGGTTAAAATAATGATTTAGCACAATACATAAGAGTTTGGTGCAAGTTTGTCGTTTCTTTTTAGCCTAAATTTGTTTTATATTTGAACAGCATGTTCGTACGTTATTGTTATTCTTATGTGTAGGACGTAGTGCGTTTATATTTGTATGTTTAAAATAGTAGTGGACTTCCTTGTGATTATTTTTGTAATAAGTATGTTTCATTCTTTTATTCATCAATCTTGCTGTAGGATCGATTTTAATTAGGAACTCTTTCATAATTTGAGGTCGCTTAATAATGTCATACTAATGGTTTCTGTTTTCTAAAAATTGCCGGAAATTTGAAAAGTATCTGCCGTACATTGAAATTAATCTGTTTTCTACAAACTTTCAAATAACCAACAGTCGACTTCTCCAATGCAAGAGTAGCTGAGAGTAGCTATAGAACCAAATACACGTCTGCGACATTATGCGTGGTATCTAAACATCGCTGTTGCAATCTTCAAGTCTTAAACTGATATATGGTGCTTCTATTCCTGGTAATCTTGTATTGCATAGACACTTGGACAATGATCTAATGTATTACGATTACATAGCCCCAGTTGTGCTTGTGCACTAAGTACTATAATAGCTTAATGTTCTGTCAATAGGCATGATTACTAATAATGATGATGACGTGTACAGAAATGTGATTATTTTTGTTAATTAACTATTCATCTCGCTATAAATATAAAAATAAAAACGGTTTATATACTCCATTAAAAATAAATATATATAGACCCCATTTCATCAGATAAATACAAAAATTTAGTGGTTTTTGGTCACTGTCGTCATGCTTATCATAATAACGTTAACTGTATGTTGGGAACCAGAATCAAAAATTAGAATTAGATTATATTATACGTTTATTGACCTGCTGAATGGTGACCGAGCAGACAGGTCCGGTGACTGATATACGTACACTTTCTTGAAGAGTTAAAACAACTGGAGAAAGTAGTGTAGAAGAAACTCAGCAACAGGTTCATACTTTATCGCAACAATACCGTGTACGTTTGTTATCTAGCCGCTTTGTGTAGACACAAATCAGAATGGGAACACAAAAATATAAACTCATGACTACATTAAAGTCCTTTAAATAATGTTTATGAATGAATAAATGGTAATCTCGAGGAATCCACGATTTAGGGTTGGAATGCTACTAGAATCATGACCCAAGGATCAATATAGTCCAATTTTTTCCGATAAATCACCTCACAGTCAACGTCAACAGCAGTGATCCAGGTATTCAATGAGATTTGACCATGAAAAAATCCAAGGAAACGTTAAGTTGTCTTGGAAATCGCAACGAAATTCATTCGAAGTAAATCGGAGGTGCGGGAAACATAATGCATCTACACAGTTGGCGATGTGGTTTAAGCGATTACCTCGTCACAATACACAATACAAGTTGTTCAGTAATATAATATTACTCAACATTGAATAAAATTTACCATCTTTACTTACTGCCTAAAGTAGTAGGAGTACCTACTCCGTCGAAGTAGCTACTATCAGCTGTTAAATTATCTAAATATCACATTTACCAACGTTATCAGAAATTTATACCACTCGAGATAAGTGAGGGACGCTGGACGGTGTCCGACCGCCTTTTTTACGAACCTGCTTTTATGAATAAAATATGTAACATGTAGTGAGTAGTTTTTGTGGAGCGTGTAACACTACACTTGTGGTCGTTACTCTGCTACCTTCGAAATTATTCATATTTGGAATAAGATTTTGGCATTGCTCTTAAAGTTTACTTTACGGGTGATGGCGTCGCGTTTATCCACTATTTAAAAAAACAACAATTGAGGAATGCATTGTTTTGAATTCTTAATGCCAAAAGAAGGCGAAAGGCAGGCTGAAAAGATTGTGCATTCCAGATAAGCTCAAAAAATGTTGGTTGCTAAGAAACTTTGTCAGCGTTCATTAGTTATGTACCTATTGAGATGAGTTTATCTTACTTTTATTGCGAGATTAATTTTTGATATTTTTAATGAACATTAAAACATTTTAACTTCACAAAATGAGCATAGTTAATTATAGTAATATAAGATTAGTCGTAAAGTAATGTGTTTTACAGTTATATTATAAACAGTAATGGGAAAATTATGAAATAACTGTTGATGAAATAGTATGACGGTTAAATAAACCGTCTCAGTTACCTGACACATCTCTATGGTTCTATATTTCTATTGCATTTATATGGTAAATAAGGTCCAAAGCAGGCCATTTCCACACGCGAATTACATACAAGTATATCCCTGTAAAAGCTGTTTTTTCTCAATTGAAAGATTAATTTTTTAATTTATGTCTTTTATGCTGTGAGGGTCAGAAAAGAGCATTAGTTATTAAAGTACAGCCTCAAGCCACTCACAAATTTTAGTGATTGAAATTTTGAAGTTTTATAAAAGTCTCAAAATTTGTGCGTAAATAAATGAAAATTTTATTAGAAGAGTAAATGAAATTACAAGGCAGTTGCTGTTGTCTATCTGTGAGAATATATATCTGTTTTCTTTAAAGTTATATCTATATATGTTTATATACCATATTATTTTAATATATTATATATATATATATATATATATTACGAATTCGAAGGTATGTTACGCTTTGAAGGATAAATCATCGTGGGAGAGCCAAGCGTGGCTTTCGTCACGAATAGGCTGGCACGACCGGAGTGATACAATGGCCTCACAGAAAATCGATGTGAAACAGCGCTTGCGCTTTGTTTTACCGAGTGGGTGAGGATACCAAAGGCAATCACTCTCCCCTTCCCCTTACCCATCCCCCAAAGCAAGGCAATGCACTTGTGATGCCTCTGGTGTTGCGAGTGTCCATGGGCGGCGGTAATTGCTTACCATCAGGCTATACGTCTGCTCGTTTGTCCCATATTCCATTACACGAAAGCATTCATTAAACAGACAGAAGACAGAGTTTCTGTCGTATTTATAATGTTATATCTGACTGACTCCTCGCTTCTTGCAACCAAGAGTGATGATATCCATTTCTTGATTGTATCTGCGTTTCTTGCTTGTGTGCTTATTCTATTTCTCTCTCTCTACTTGTTCTGCTATCAGTGAAAACTTTTTATTCTCCTTCTTTTTTACGTACTTGTTCGACATCGTATTTCATTACGTATTGTTTAAATACTGTAATAATATAGCTGTAAGCTTTTCTACAACTGTAAAAGAAAACTATTTGTTATTAGCTGTCGTCGACACAATTTATGATTTCATAGTGTACCTTTTAACAGATTGGATAGAATTTTCTGGAAAATATCTCAAAGGCTCCAAAGCTCTTGAACAGTTTCATTTTAAACGACTTACGAGAGGCTTAGAATACTTAACGCGAGGATAAGTTTTTATCGTACATTTATTGCTGGTATATTTCTTACTCTTAGTCCTTGACAAGATAAAAATATTGCCTCTTAGAAATATTATCTAAGTACTGTAAAGTATAACTATGTAGTTTTGTGTTATATTTTAACTATAAGAATAGGTAAAAATCAACTAATGTTCTGTGTTTTTTTACCCGACCACGGTGTAGTTAAAGTAAAGGTGGGGTAATAATTTTGTATATGTATGTCTGTATGTTTCGATAATTTGTAGTTTGAAACAAAGTCATCTTAAATTATAGCTGTTGTTGACAGTTTTTTGACTGAAGAGAGACATACTCAAATTGGAATTATCACTTTTTTTAATTGATATAATATCGTTTGCAATTGCTTCTGGACTTCAAGAGAGACGATGATCCCTGAGTTAATTTCATCTTTTCTTCTTAAGGCAAGTCCAGTTAGGAAAGACATGTAATCTGCCCAAAAAAAAATATTTGATTTCATTTCCACAACAGCATTTAAACTGACCCATTTTAATGAATCAGATGTCGGTACATAGGTGGTAATGGCACGAGGGCTATTGACAATGGAGGAACGGGTGTCATGTTCCTCCAACACAAATGGAGGATACTCCGACCAGGCGAGGTGATCATGCCTGGCAGGCCACGGCCCAACTGTTGATGTTGGGATGCTGTAGATAAGTCAATCGCCGCGGCAATTTCTATTGCACGTTGCAGGATAAGTAGTTTTTTCGTGTAGTACATTACTTCATAGTTCAGTGTATCTGAGGTAGATGGGGCTGTAGTATATTTATGTTGCGCTATATGGGGAAGTCGCCACATGCCTATATAAATTCTAACTGACCCGACAAACATTGTTTTGCCATTAAGAAATAAAAATAACATTTTGGGTGGGTCACCCTTATCATTTAGGTTTGTAAAAAATAGATGTTGGCCGATTCTCAGACCTACCCGACATGCACACAAAATTTCATACAAATAGGTGAAGCCATTTCGGAATATTTTGATAACAAACTTCGCGACATAACCATTTTATATATTAGATTTAAAGTTCACATAGCCATGTTACAGTTTTTTGACTTTTTCTTGTTAGCTTTAAAAATTATTAATTATAATTAATTAATGATCGTGCCTGCTAACTCGACTGCAGTCCAAATCATATGCTTTAAGTGAGCTATATTGACAATGTAGAAAATCTAGCTACACCACCTTTAGCAACAAATTCTATTTTATATAGTAAAGATACTAATAAATCTTTGGTCTTATGTTCTGTCCAAAGTAATTTCATCTATCAATCTTTCAGATTACAACAGCATCTCATCATAACATCGTATCTGTATTATGTAAGCCTGTTATCTACGAAATGTCTCCGCATGTTATAAAAACAGATAACACGAGGACACTATATCATTCAGGTTTTTACAAAGACGAACACGTCTCAATAGAAGTGCTGTGAAATTGTGTTTCAAATATGAAATTGGTACAGTTTGCTTATAAAAATAATCCTAAAGAGATTCGCGCGGGTTATTTAGTGGACGATAATGTTGTAGACATCAATAAAGCTGACCCAACAATACCAAGCACACTCATAGAAATCTTGAAGAATGGAGATATCGATAAAGTGAAAAAACTGCAAGATATTTATCAAAGTTCAGAACCAATATCAACAGTAACTATCAAAGCACCAATACATGGCAACGACAAAGTACTATGTGTCGGATTAAATTACAAAGATCATTGTATTGAACAAAACTTTCCTGCACCAGATATTCCTTTCATATTCAGCAAATTCCCAAGCACTGTCATCGGACAAGATGAACCGGTGAAACTAAAACCTAACGTTTCTGAAAAGGTGGTCTGTGAAGTTGAACTAACAATAGTAATTGGAAAGACTGCAAGCAAGGTTAAGGCATCGGATGCATATGACTATATTTTAGGCTATACTATTGCCCAAGATATTGGAGCTACTGACTGGCAGAATAATAAAGCATTGGGTCAACTATTGCTTGGTAAAGCTATGGATACTTTTTGTCCAGTAGGACCTTGTATCACAACAAGTGATGAGATTGACGACCCTCAGGGTCTGAACATCAGCTGTATCGTTAATGGTGTTCAGAAGCAGAAGAGTAATACGAATCAGTTTATTCATAAGATTCCAGAAATTATTGAGAGGTTGTCGAACCTGTTCACTTTGCTGCCAGGTGATATCATACTGACAGGTACTCCAGGTGGTGTAGGTCTATATAGAAACCCTCCGGAGTTTCTACAAGCAGGTGACGTGATTGCAAGTGAGATTGAGAAGATTGGAGTTTTAATTACTAGAGTGGAAATTTTTTAAGGGTGTTATGTTTTTATTAGTTTCAGTAATACAAATCTATTCTCAAATATGTTTTATCTTTGTTTACTGTTGAAAATGTAGAATATTACAACTTCATTATGTTTTGTTTTTAACCGATTACGAAAGAAGGAGGGTTATGTTTTTGAGTGTATGTATGTATATTTCTTTATCACGCCCTAGAGCCTAAACGGCTTGTGGTATTTATTTGTTCAGTTCTTTCTATTTTTTCACTATTTCAATGAATTTAATAAAGATGACAGATATTGACGCAGTCGGGTTTTTTTATTCTAAATAATTCGTAACTTGTGATTGTATTGAAGTTTTTAATATGATGGAGTGGGAGAGCCATCATCATCAACAACCCACAATGTCCCAGTTCTGGGCTCAGGTCTCCTCTCAGGAGAGGGTTAAGGTGGCAATAGATCGTGTTTAGTTGTGAGAGTGAAGCTGGGTACATATAAATAAAAAAAATGTTTAAAAATATCTTTTCAGTTCTTTCTATTTTTTTCACTATTTCAATTAATTTAATAAAGATGGCAGATATTGACGCAGTTGGGTTTTTTTATTCTAAATAATTCGTAAATTGTGATTGTATTGAAGTTTTTAATATGATGGAGTGGGAGAGCCATCATCATCAACAACCCACAATGTCCCACTTCTGGGCTCAACTCTCCTCTCAGGAGAGGGTTAAGGCCATACGTCCCCACGCTGGCCAAGTGCGGGTTGGGGACTGAGTGAGGGTTGGGGAGTGAGCGGGTTGGGAGAGCCATACTTTAGTATATATCGGGCACCAACCACAGAAAGACAGGGACACCACTTACAGTTATACTTTTTCGGGATAAAAAGTGGTCATACACATGTCTCGGTTCACACAAATATTCGTCTTTATAATATTAGCAATAAGCAATATAAAACTTTTACTCCCTCTTTGAGCTTTAAAGGGCTAATAGGTACATCAAAGTCAATAAACCATTTACATAAATTTATGTATGCTCGTTTTCTTAATTTTAGAAGTAATTTGACTAAAATCTACCGCCATTATTTCGCCAAATGCCTTGTTACGTTGACGATCTCTTGGGAAATCATAACTGCGGTTGATACTTAAGTGTAGATTTTTGTATATCAAATTAGTAAAACTTTTAGCTACGTAGTAACTTATCTTACATAATGTATACCCGCGATTGTCGACACTTGGTGGAACTTGTTGAGATACATCATCAATCATCAACAACCCATAATGTCCCAATGCTGGGCTTCGGATACATTCTTGAAAAAAATTTTGTGGTTTTTTTTTATGGAATAGGGACCAAACGAGCAGGTATATAACCTGATGGACACCCGTAACAAAAGAGGCGTCACAAGTGCGTTGCTGGCCTTGGGGAATGGGGAGCGGGATGAGGGGAAGGGTTGGATTATCCTCCGGTATCCTCACTCATTCGGTGAAATACAGTGCAGGCGTTGTTTCACACCGGTTTTCTGTGAGGCCGTGGTATCACTCCAGTCCAGCCGGCCCATTCATGCCGAAGCGTGGCTTGCCCAAGGGACCGTATACTTTTAATTCACTACTAGCGGAGCCCCACGGTTTTACCCGCGGTACGACAGCAACCGCGGGCAACGCTGCGGGGTGAAGGTAGTCTAAAAAAGTAACCTAAGTTACTCCTCATATCATCAGCTACTAATCAATGAGAGTCCCTTCAAAATCGTCCTAGCCATTCTAGAGATAAGCAGGAACTAACAGACAGACAAATAAATTAAATAATGATTTTTATATATAAGTATCGTATGTACTACGTAAAAGCTATTACTAATTTAACACTTTGACACATCAATTTTTTTTATTTATTTATATAGATTTAATGAACTTGAACTTGACCTCTTGATGCTCTTTGGGGAGGCCTTCGTTCAGCAGTGGATGGCAATAGGCTACGGAATAAGAAGAAGAAGATCAGTGAAAGATCAGGCGCAGGACCGACAGCTTTACGTGCTCTCCGAGGCACGGGGGTTCAGACCTCAACTTCCAAACTTCAAGCTGTTATTAGGAATTTATATAATCAGAAAAATTCAATAACACTTTTTGGTCCGGTCCGGGATTTTAACCCGAGACCTCTTGATTGACAGTCGCATACTCAACCGCTAGACCAACGAGGCAGTTTTATCCAATTATTGTGTCCATTCTATATCCATTTTATACAGTTTTATAGTAAATTATAAAATTATACGACTAATGTCATGACATAAAACCCAACAATAGTGGGTACATGTTTTAGAAATAATGATATATCGGTGTAAGTAAATTTTATTGTTTTAACTTATTGCCAAGCTTAAAGTCACCGTCCAATAGGGACTGTCACTTAGAACGTATCTCTTATTGTCAAAACAATCATATTCTTACAAAAAATAAATTAAGTATTTAATTAAGTAAGAAAAAAATGAGATTTACATTTAAAATTAAAATTCATGAATAAAGCGCTCGGTGTTGTCATGGCGTCACATCGCGGGGGTGACGTCATCATTTGTCTACCAGATTCAATTATAGCACTTTAAACAGTAAAGTTATGGTCGATTAACTCCAAACAAAACTACGTGCACAGAAACGTGACGTAAATCGCTTTGATTTAGTGCTGAACTCAACATGGCGGATTACTATATTTATTTTTGTTATTAACTATTAATCTCGTTCTAAATATAATTTGAAGTAAATGCGATTTTTATACTCTATGAATCCCATTTCATCTGATAAATACATACTTTATTGGTTGTTGGTTACTGTCATCATGCCAATTATGCTATCTCTCTATTTATACAAGTATCGTACAGTAGCTTTACACAAAAGTTCTAACAATAAGACAGTTTTTTATTAAGCAGATAATTTAATGCAACACACTATGCTGGAATATAATCCTGTTCGGTCTCGTGGCAAAAGGCGATACAATCCTGTTGAAATAACTAAAGTTCGACTTAAAACCGTATATTCAAAACGATACTTCTGCTTCTTAAGGGACTGCCGCGGTAAAGCTATTGCATAGCTTTTTTTATCAACTTATGGAATTATAATATTTATGCATTATTTTTTTTTCTTTGAGATTAATTCAAGCTTTTTCTTTGTTATTAATTCAAGTTACACATTTTGAGCATGGTGACCGAAAAGAAAACAATAAACATTTTTTTCTTTTATTGAATAAATGAGAATTAAGTTAATATTGTTTAAAATATTTTTTAATATATACATTCACAACACACTCACAACTTATGTAGGTACTTCTTTATACTCTCGAATTGTTCAACCACAACCGATTAACGAAAGTAATATAAACACAGGGGATCCTGGTGTCCTGAATGAAACAAGCTGTAAGCCTAGCTTATGCACCAGTCTCCCGCAGTAGGAACCCTTTTAACATTTATGTGTCAGCTGTAATTATGTGAAAATGTATTGAGGCGAGGAATTAAATGTTTATTATTATTTATTTGTTTGTATAGACAATTCGTATAAACTAACACTCGTAAATTGATGTATTTTGCATGTTGCCTATGTTGTTTTTAAGGTAATACTTTCTTAAATGAGGATTTAAAAAAATACAATTTGTAATGCCGTGTTACACTACATTAGAACGGAAACTATATAAAAGATATGGGCAATATAAACATTCAAGATACGATTAAAAGTGTTAGCGTTCCACTTTATTTACGGGGTTTTCTGTACTTCGCTAAAATGCAAGGCAACCTTACTGTAATATACTCTATATTTTAAGAGCAATGAACACGTCTGGACGATTTTCTTCTGTAAAAGACTAACATAAACGAACGAGTACAAGAATGAGTATATTTAACGCCTGCAAAAAAATTATAGCAATGTTACCCCATCGAGATTTTTTTGAAGTGAAATATCTTTAGCTGCGTTGTGTACTTTTTTTGTGACGGGTAAAAAATGTTAAATTCAGGACACTTGACCTGATCGAAAATTCGTAGAGTAGACCATAAATTATACAATACGATAGTGCAATAAGTGAATACTAAATTTTACCACATGAGTAAATGCTAGTTCTTTTATACTGATAATTAAAGCAATTGACTGACTCGGTGGCGCAGTGGTAGCGTTCGTGACTGCTGTCCAGGAGGTCTCGGGTTCGAATCCTGGGTCTGACCAAATGTTTGTATGATCTGCAAATATTTGTTTCGGAGTTTAGGTTTTTTCTATGTATAATATGTATGTATTTACAAAAAAAAAGTATATATATGTAATAATATCCGTTGTCTAGTTCCCATAGTACAAGCTCTGCTTAGTTTGGGACTAGATCCGAAATTCGTGCAAAATTATTCCCTAACCATTTCAAAATATCAAAAATGCATAACGTTATATATATTCAAGTTTTTACTTCTGTCGGTTCTCCTTGAGTACAATCCATTTTTTTGTGCAGACTTGTGCATCTTGGTTAGCATCTATGTCACCGATACTATTCTTTCTTTTTATTTTTTAAAAGACTACTCCCGTATTAGGAATATACATCTTGTGTCACGGGGGACTTTACAAACAAACATGAAATGGATACGGATACGATAGGAAGCGGTGTGGCGACCATTTAAACCACTAGGCCGATTGTGCAGTAAACTATTCGCACACGTTTGCGACAGAAGACAAGACAGAGAGAAGTTTTGTATTTGTTTGTATGTTCGCAAAATTACTTAGTAGTTTGGCTGCGTTGTATAATTACACACCAAATTTCTCCGTATAATGTTTGATGCAATTTCGAAACCATTTTTCACCTTTTAAAAATATGAATTGAACTTATTTTTCAGAGCTGTAAGTGATAACTGAATGCAAATAGATAGCAAGTTTTGATGACGAGTAAACATCTGAACATTGATATTTATTCTTCACAAAAAAATTAGATTTTTTA
This sequence comes from Hyphantria cunea, assembly GCA_003709505.1. Classification (NCBI taxonomy): domain Eukaryota; kingdom Metazoa; phylum Arthropoda; class Insecta; order Lepidoptera; family Erebidae; genus Hyphantria; species Hyphantria cunea. The sequence goes on along the minus strand of PKRV01004359.1, from coordinate 197,216 downwards.
GAGAATAACAATTATAAGAATAGTTCGTTCTGCTTTACCGTAGGCACACACCCCATGCTGAAGTCACCAAACTTCTTTGGCTGCGTTAAGCACTTTTTGGTAAGAGAAAATCTTGAGTTCGCGACATGCTGGCGCTCCAATACTTCTATGGCCGCTTTGAGCTATTTTCGGTAGGGGAAAATCTTATGGGTTCGCGTCATAGACATGCTAATGTTTGATGTTGAAATTTTAAATTCAAACATTATGAAATTTTTAATTTTACACATTAATTTTACACATAACATTCTAAGTTCTAAGCTTTCACTTCTATCGGCAGTCCTTATGAGTGCCAATTTTTTTTTACATAGTTCTCTCCTATTTCACTATATTAAAGATTTCATAAATTAACACAAATTTATTCACAACAACACAACACCATGGGAGAGCCATGGACCGGCTCGATTGGAGTAATACCACGGCCTTACAGAAAACGGTGTGAAACAGCGCCTGCGCTGTGTTTCATCGAATGAGAGAGGATACCGGAGGCCCACACTCCAAGACCAAAACCCTTCCAACCCCTCAAAGACCGGCAACGCACTTGTGACATCTCTGGTGTTGGCTGGCAATTACTACTAACCAAGGACACCCCCATGGGCAACGGTAATCGCTTACCATCAGGCGACACGTCTGCTTGTTTGCCCCCTATTAAATCGAAAAATTTCAACAAAAATTAACCAAAAATCGCAAACATGAAGTTAAAAAAGTTGCACAAAAATACCATACCAGCTACTCCGCAAATATTACATCAGATTATACCCGTACAGCACATTTCGATGCAAATGTTCTTGTTACAATTCCAATATGCGCTGAATACAATACACAAAGGATTAAATGCATGTAATTGGTATTTCCAATAATGGTCGTACTGCATTTATTTATTTAAAACTAGCAGTAACAATGTGGAGTATTATTTCATAAGATTTTTACTTTTAAACGAGATGAATAGGAAGAGGTAGACATTTTTAAAGATGAGTTTCTCAGTAACCATTAAGATTATTTTCCTCATGAAATTTATGCTATTGATTGTCGGCACTTAATGGAACTTGTTCAAATACATTCGAGAATTAAACTTACTAGCACTTATTTTGATAATTATATTGTTTCACACCGTTTTCTGTGAAGCCTTAGTATCACTCTGATCGAGTCGGCCCATTTATACCGAAGCGTGGCTCTCATGGTGTTGTGTTGTTGTGAATTTATAAGTGTTCATAAATCTATACTTATAAAATAACATGTCCTGAATGACGGACTGACTGATTCATCAGCGTCGAGCGTAAACTATTAAAGTTAGGGCTATGAAATTTGGTGAGAATGTTCGTTTTACGGAGTAGACACCTACTAAGGAATTTTGGAATTTCTACTCTTAAAGGGGTGAATAAGGGGTAGAAAGTTTATATGAAAATCCGCTATTTTTTTTGGTTAGAATCATGAAACTATTTTTGGGTTACTGATTAAAAATGAGTAGATATGTATTTAATATATTTTAGAAATTAGTAGATATCTTTTGAAGTTTCTGGATATTCAACCCCTAAGGGATTGATATAGGGGTTGAAAATTTGTACAGAGATCCGTTATTTATTAAGTTAGAAAAGTGAAACTTTATTTTTGGGCTACTAATTAAAACATATTATATACGTATTTAGGTGAAATAAGGGATGAAACAGTGTATGGAAGTCGGCCATTTTTTTTAAGTTAGTAACATGAAACGTCATCTTCGGTCTATTGATTAAAAATAATATATACGTATGTTTAATGAACATGTCCTATCGGAACTGGTTGCGATACTCGGTGCCGTTCTCAAAGTAGTTCAAAAATATGTGTACCGGGCAGACTTTGCAGTTAGCTAGAAAAAACTTCGAGGAAGAGGTGAACAGGGAAATTCAGGCGGGTTGGGCAAAGTGTGGGAAACTTCGTCGGGTTTTTTTTATCCTCGATCCCAAAGTGTCTAAAGACGAAAGTGAATCAGTGCGCAGTGGTGCTAAAACGTGGACACTTACGACACGGCTGGTTCACAAGTACAAAGTCTATGCTTGGCGTTTCTTCAAGGGATTACATCGTAAATGAGCTGATCCGGCAGAGAAACAAGGTCATCGACATAGCCCACAGGATAAGCGAGCTGAAGTGGCAGTGGGCTATTCATATTAACAGCAGAACTGATAACCGTTGGGGTAAACGGGTCCTTGAGTGGAGACGGCATCTCGGAAAACGTAGTGTAGGACATCCATAGGCCAGGTGAAATAATGATCTGCCCCAGACGGCTGGCAGGAAATGGATGCGAGCAGCCGAAGATCCAACCAAGTGGTACACAATTGGAGAGGCCTAGGAGATTTGCTTTAACCTTGGGTAGTACCTAGGAGAGGGTAGTACCATCCGGACGAGCCGTCCCAACCATGCTGAAATCAACGTGGCCCTTTTCTTATGGAATAGGGGGCAAACAATGATGGTAAGAGAAGTTGAAGATGGTAAGATTATCAGCGCCCACGGACAACACCAGAGGCGTTACAAGAGATAGGGGAGGGGTTGGGATATGGGCCTTCGGTATCTTCACACACTCGGTGAAACACAGGGCAAGCGCTGTTTTCTGTAAGACCGTCGTATCAAACCGGTCGAGTCGCCCAATTCGTGCCCCAAACTAAGTGATAGATAGCTACTACCTATCAAATAGGTCAGCATCGGCTTTAGGACTGCTAATATACGACTCAGCTTCGATTGTTTTCGTAGAGCGACTACCATGAGCTTTCCACAATTCAAGTACTAGGTAAAATCGACTTTCTTCTTCTTTGAAAGACAACAAAAACTGACTGAGCATCTCTAGATATCGTAGGTTATTCAGCTGAAAAATGAACAAACATTTAGTGACCTCTAGTCTTGTAGTTTAAATAGTACTGAAAGTACTGTACCCCGTATCAGATTGCATCAGTAAACTCTATACATACTTAACGAATTAAATAGACATGAAACACACAAGCACACATCGATGTGTGAGTGCGTATACATGTGTATGAGAAAAATAGGTCACATGCAGCGTACGTTCCATGTACCAACACATTACTTCATTTGTAGAGCGGCTATGTTGGATTTAAGTTTTGGATATTCCTGTAATTTCAAATATGCCGAACTGTAAAACCGTTTGCCAGACGAAGTTCTAGTTTACTTTCATGTATTAAAAATATATAAAATTGATTTATTGTTTAATTGCTGTGAGTACATTAGTGGGCTAAGTTTACAAAAAAAAATAAAGAAATTATGTATGTTTACTATTTATGAATATGATGAGAAATAATATTTGTTGAGCTTATTTTTAAACAGATGTTTTGAATACTTGTTTCATTAAATCTAGAGGCAATTCGTTTAATAGAGACAGTACAACATATCTTCTTATTAATGGTGATAATATTCAATATCGGGATATACGTATAGGTTAAATGGAAAGGAAAACATTTTTTATTTACTAAAGTTCACTTATTGAGTAGAAGGGATTTGGGTTGTTGTAATCTTATTCATTTTACGAAAAACTACGAGGAATCGCCTAACACCGGTATCCTGTGAGGTATTCCACCTTCACTACAATGGAAGCAGTCCATCACGATGAACCACAGCCATCATCATTTCTCTTATTTGATACAATCCTAAAAATCGAGGTTACGGTAAAGACTTATAAACTTCAAAAATCGTAATGCATTTTGGCATTGATTATACAAAATTGCCCAATAACGAAACGCATAGTCACATTCCACATTAATATATGAAGGGATACCATGGTCTTCAATAAATTACCTGGAGTCATAGCGTTTGGCTAGATTTACTAATGAACGCACGAATGTGTGTTTCGTAACTAAACATATGGTCAATGTAAGGATAAAACATTTTTTGCACCGAAATAATGCATTACGTGTTCACGTCGTAATATATCGCGCGTGGCGGGTCCACGTTTCAGTTACGCTTAAGATGTGTTCAAATATAAAATTTACTTACCGATAATTTTGATGGTCGATTTCCGATTATAGATATATGCTCTCGAAGGCAACGTTTTGGTTCTTCCTTCTTGTACCCAGCGATCAAAACATGGAACTTACTGCCACCGCATGTGTTTCCCTCCCATTATGATCCCGGGTCCTTTAAGCGGGGCCTCAAAAAGCATCTCACTAAGCGGAAATAGTGTGGTTCACCATGCTGCTCTGCCACATTCGCATTGAGGATGGTGAACACCACTCTTGGATTCTGCTTATGCTTTCCATCAGGCAGAGTAGAGTCATTTTGTTAGTTTCAGCATAAAAAATACCGAAGATATATTTTCATTAATTATTTATACTTGCATTACATTTAAATCCCTTTCACCTTAACTTTCATCTACAGCTCCATTTGCTTCAATGGTTACAATAAAATAGACTCAAAGTAACACAACTTCTCTCTAAAGTAGTCCAGTCGCACTGTCTGGTATGTGGTTGACATCTTCAACGGATATTAAATTTATCGACTTGCTAAAGAAACGTTCTGTGATTCTCACTGTGCATTATTTTCAATACAGTGCTTGACTAGATTTAAGAAAGAATAGGCTACTATTGTCAAATATTTACGTATCAGAGTCATGGAACAAAAGTATTTGTTTTCAACAGAAACAACAAGCAACAACAGGCTTGAACGACCGGCTCGACTGGAATGATACCTCGGCCCCACAAACAACCGGTGTGAAACCAAATGAGTGATGGTACCAGGGCCCTCACCCCACCTCCTCTCCATCCCCAAAAGGCCGGCAACCCACTAGTGATGCCTCTGGTGTTGCGGGTGTCCATGGGCGGCGGTAATGGCTTACCATCAGGCGATACGTCTGCTCGTTTGCCCCATATTTCATATAAAAAAATATAGAGAACTTTCAGATATGAACGCATCAGGTATGCTTATGTTGTAAAATGGTTGTGAACTACAACAACGCCTTAATGGCACACCGAAGGATAAAGTAAAAAAGATATTTACATTTTGCCCGTGGGAGAGCCACGCTACGGCATGCATGGGCCGGCTCGACCGGAGTGATATCACCGCCTTACAGAAAACCGGTTTGAAACAGCGCCTGCGCTGTGTTTCACCGAGTGAGTGAGGATACCAGAGGCCCATAATCCAACCCTTCCCCTCATTGCCCTCCCCATCCCCCAAGGCCGGAAACGCACTTGTGACGCCTCTGGTGTTACGGGTGTCCATGGGCGGCGGTTATCGCTTACCATCAGGCGATACGTCTGCTCGTTTGCCACCTATTCCATAAAAAAAAAACATTTTACCTTCGAGCTTCATCATTAGATTTTCGCAACCAAGTTAAAATCTGTTAAATTGTTTAAAAAATATAACCATCAATTAATTTCTCTGAAAAGTGCAAATAGTTTTAATCAACTTAAATGGAATCTCGATATTGACTTGTTTTGTACCAGCGTGAACACGTCTAGGAGGGTATTATTTCGTTCATACTACTCTGTTTGTTTTTGGTATGTTTTTGGTTTTCGCATATCTTCGTACATATTGTGTATTAGCTTAGTCCTGCGGTGCTACCCGAGGTTATTTTTGTACCCTAACGCCGCGGGCCAAAGCTAGTCTAAAAAAAGTAACCTAAGTTACTCCTTATTGCATCAGCTATCTGCCAATGGAAGTCCCGTCAAAGCCGTTCCAGAGATTAGCTGGAACAAACAGACAGACAAAATTGTAAAAAATGTAATTTGGGTTTCGTGTATATTTTTTATATTTGTAATCACCGTAACACTCTGAGACTGAGATAGTTTTTTGGCTCCAAATATCCTTAATGTTGTTTTTTTTTATTTTGATGTATCAAGTGTCACTTTCACGACTAAGACGAATCTATTGACACCACGCACATAAATATACAAGCCGTTAAGGCTTTAGGGCGTGTCAAAGAAATATACATCCCTATATAAATAACTATACTTTTTCTCAGACAGGTAAAAAAGCATAAAAATAAAGGAATAACAGAAGCATTTGATGTCACTTTTCACATAATGCATAGTTGAGCCATTAGATACTAATGCGTCACTGGTGCTTATTCTATTGTTGCCGTCACTAAACTAAAACTCACTAAACTAAAATTCACTCAAATTTGTTGTTGGATTATATATTTTAACATTATTTTCTTACAGTCCATTTTTCGATGTCACATATCTTAACTTTCACTGTATTAGTACCAACTAAAAGTTGATTCGAGGTATATTCTTGTTTATTAGTAAAGAATACTGAACTAAACTCTTACGTTAATAATTTATTTATTTAATCTTCATGCAATTACATTGCAAAAGGCGGATTTAATGCCATGGGCATTATCTTCCAGTCAACCTTTAGGTGGTGCAGCAATACACCTACTACATGTAAATGATAAATGGACAGATAAGTTATGCCGATGACTTCGTCAACAAATCTCGGTTATATAAGCTATCAATAAAACTATACGCAATTGAAAATAAAGTATTTAATATAACAAAATAAAAATAGTGAATTTTAGTGTAGTAGTAGTAGTTAACAACAGAATTAGCCCCACTGTCTTTATTGTTTCACACTTTAACGCTTTGAATCTGACTGAGTTCGCTGAGCTAGATGCAATTGTTCTTTTTTGGAACAGCTAGTTTTTAAAACTAGATATAGATACAATTCCCGATAAAACCAACCTCACCTGTCTGATTACATACTACAGGATAATGATAGATATCGTAGACATGTGAGATTAGTAGGAGATATGAGATTATTGGCATTAGCAACCAAATTTAAAGCGAAAGTAGAAAGATTAGGTACACAGGTCTTAATAAACCTAAATAAGATATAAACGTACATATGTGGCGATCCCTGATCTTAACAATACAGAGAAGAATATACGACACACGCATTAGCGATGTAGATACTTTGTATGATTCTGCGGATCTTTATTTTTTTTTAAGTAATTGGGGGCAATCGAGCACGCGTTTCGCCTGATGGTAAGCGATTACTGCCGCCCATGGACATCCGTAACACCAGAGCCATCACAAGCGCGTTGCTGGCCTTTGGGGGATGGGGAGAGGGGTTGGGGTATGGGCCGAAACTACTTGATCCGGATGGCGTTAGAAAGCGGTTCCCGGATCTCTCCCGTCTCATGCGCAGAGTGGCACACCGTGTGGTTTTAGTCGGTTCGATTCCGACACACCGCCCCGCCGCAAACCCCGGTGAGGTGAAGGCCCGAGGGGGATTCCACACGTAAAATAAAAAAAAAATGGTTCGAAACCACTCCACTATCTCGACGAAACACAGCGCAGATACTATTTCACAAATGTTTTCTGTAAGGCCGTGGTTTCACTCCGGTCGAGCCGGCCCACGGTAATGTTCTTTATACGTATTGTTCTCAAAGGAAGAGTAGGTCGTTTAACAATTTGATGGTGTAAAATATGTTATTGGTACTCAGATATTCTGTCTTTTTATTCGTAGGTGTAAAAGCGTATTCGTAGAATTTGTTTTCAGTAAATCAAAAGAACTTTGGTGTAAACTTTAACATACAATGTTTGCGTTCATAAAACTTGAATTAAGTTACTGACGCAAGACACAGTAATTGCTGACTTTATTTTAATGAGAGAATATATGCGAGTTGCAGAATAATGGATCTAAGTTTTCTTGAAAACTTTGTTTATAGTTCTGAAATAAACCACATTGTACCACTCTGTTGCCAATGTATGTCGTGGACCTAGATTTTGGAATTTACAATTTATATGTTAGTTTAAATCACTGACACTGAAATATATGGCTGACTGACTGAAATATAGTATTGTGTCATTGGTTTAAATCATTAACTAATGATTTCGATAGTATAAACGGTATAAGATTTAATGACAGATCGATTTTCCATTTTTATATTGTCTTGTCGAATGCAGGTTTTTTATAACTATTTATAGCTGTGCGTTGGAACAATAACAGCGGGTAACGCTGCGGGGAAAAGTGAATTTAAAAAAAGTCACCAAGTTACTCCTTATATCATAAACTATCTGCCAGTGAAAGTCCCGTCAAAATCGGTCAAGCCGTTCCCAAAATAAGCCACAACATAACTGACACCAAAAATAAAAAAATATATATTAGTAATAATTAGAATATATATAGATAAACCAAGAAAAAAACTTGAAAAACAAAAATACTCGTTCCAGTTGGACTACCTTCTTAAAAAAATATGTTACTACCAATGTTTGAGTATTTATAGAACTAATAACTGTTGATATTGTCAAATAATAATTATCGCCAAAGTCAATGAGACCCACGCTTCGGCATAAATGGACCGGTTCGACCGAAGTGGATAACGCGGCCTCACATAAAATCAGTGTGAAATATTGCGCCGTATTTCACCGAGTAAGTGAGAATCCCGGAGGCCAATATCACCAATCCCTCCCTGTATTCCCTTCCTTATTCCGCAAGGAAAGCAAAGGCCAGCAACGCACTTGTGATGCCTCGAGTGTTGCGGGTGTCCATGGGGGGTGGTAGTCGCTTACCTTAAGGCGATATGTCCGGAAAATTCATGAATGATCTGGCGTTATGTCGGATCATTAGTTTAAGCAAGATTTTATAGTGGTTCTGTTATATTGGAAACAAATGGTCCACAGTTACATTTTGCAACGATATATACACAGACAAAATTACCACACTTTAGCGCATCGACCCAGTAACTGCCGATACGTGTGGCTCAACACTAAGTCGCGTTTTATTTTTGCACCCATTTATTTACGTTTGGCACATTGCCGTTGTTCGGATGAAATTACGCGCATTACGTGATATTACGCAAAGGTAGTATGAAATTACGTAAAATTTTACGTTCTACAGTCAACCAAAATGTGGGTTAGACATGGTTATTGAGAAAGGGTATCTGAACTTACATTTACATTGGAAAAACCATAATCGACACTGTAAAACTAGCTTGATATAATTTGAGTAGCAATTTGGCGCATTAGTAGAACTTTTGTCTTGGTCAGGCTGTGTAAATATGTGTAGGACAAACATCAAAATTTAGATTGGTCTTGTTCTATTCGTCTTGTTTTATCATCTCTACGCATTCTTAAATCTATTGCTTAGAGACTCTGACTGTTAAGCCAGAAGGCCGCTACTACCTGCCAGCCCGGGCCTAATAATTGTATTTTTTTAAAAGACAACTTCCCTATTAGGATTGTACATTCTGTGTTGCGAGGAACTTTACAAACATTCGTGAACACAAAGAATACACATACTCAGAAACTCAAATTGTAGATTACACAAAGTGTTGTTCCATGTGGGATTTGAACCCACGACACTTTGGCGCAGTAGAAAGCGGCGTGGCGACCGCTTAAACCACTGCGCCAACCGTGCAGTCAAAGTTATCGTTATTTATCATTTATTCGTAACATGTATTTGTTTACGTATTAGATTTTTTTATTCTAGCTGACCCAGTCAACTTCGTATCGTCATGTTTATTTTCGGGAAAAAAATCTGAATGATCGAAAAACTTATTTTAGTAAGTCCGTTTTAACTTCCGAAACTAACGGAAAAGTAATATAACAACACAGGTTTTCTTTTGTTTTTTTATGCAAACCTTGTCGTCGTGTCGTCGTTTATATCACATGTCACACAGTCGTGTATAATACCGTGATTAAGGCGATTAATATTGCTCATTATAACCCAGAAAGTCAAACAGCCCAGACATATACACAGATTTTAATATCATATGTCCTTAAACATTGCGATTTGCAAAGGGTTGCTGAACAAAGGGCTTGAAAAGAGCTACGTCATGGTATTTTAATTAAAAGCCTCTCGTAAATATAAAAATTTATTACCACTGTCGTTCGTAGGGCAGGACCTTACAGTGATGTGCTTTAGTATATATTTAATGACCGAAATTATGATTTGTTGTTTTGAGTTTTTTTTAATGGGCAGCGAGCAGATATATCTCCTGATGGTAAGCGATTACCGCCATCCATGGGCCTGCAACATCTGAGGCGTCACAAGTGCGTTGCCAGCCTTTGGGGAATGAGGAGGTCAGGACACCATCAGCCCGTTGCAGTCCCTTGCTGGGCATAGGCCTCTCCTAAGGAACACCAGAGAACGGTCTGTTGCTTTATGCATCCAGTCACAATGTAAATGTTATTAAAAACTAAAAAATGTATGTGAATAACGTCATCTAATCATTAAGTCACATGGTCAAAACAAAATGTTACCAACGATGGTGCGGTCAGTACTTGGATGGGTGATCGCCAGTGGCACTATACTATGACCGCCTCGGTAAATCGAAGGTCGCGTTGAGCAGTCGGTCCCGGTTGTTATCATAGGATAACAGTCCTGAAGCTTAGTTGGAGGCCTTTAGGCAGCTTGAATGTGAATCTTGTGAATCTTACCATGGCATCTGCCACACCGTTGTCTTGCCAGTCCTGCTGCATTCTACTAAGAAGAGAACCTGAGTCCAATAGTGGGACAATATTGGTCATTCTTGACAACAAAATGGTTTTTACAAGACATAAGTTATGGTTTAAATGTACTTTTATATATTTAAGAAAATTATCAAAGTATGTTAATAACATGTCATCATCGTTATCTAGTCATCTTCTTTTATTTTTTTATCTATGCGGCAAACCCCTCTGATAGCACCGACTGGTGGTTATGTCGGACTCGAACCGACAAAAACCGCACACCGTCTCGGGTACTAGAAGTCGGGGAACCAGGTGCACCCTTGTAAAAGAAATCCCTGGAACTCCGATCATCATCTATATCTAACATCATTAAACGTATAATTCAAATATAAGATACATAATCAGGATTTCGGTAAGGGCTACAAGGATTTTCATACAATTTAAAATATTATGCAGGGCGATTCAGGGTCGACATGAATTTTATAGTGCAAAATAAAACCGAGGCAAGCGGTCATTTCAGTACTATTATATAGCCTGATACAAAATCTGCTTTTTTTCTTTAAAAAACAATCAAATTGACACCATTGCTTATTTTGCACTGACTTATTTTTTTGCTGGCATATGGAGTTGCAGAAACTTTCAGAGTACATTTTTTTTTTTATAGGCTAATGTAACAAGTCATCGCAAGGTACCGTGTTTGCCAATTAAAAAGGTTTTAAAGTAATAAATAATTATCGTTTTTGACCTGTTTGCTACGGATACAAAAATATGTTACAGATACTACCATCTCAGCTGGTGTTGATCTTCAAATTATTTTTTCTATTTTTTGCTGATTTTGTTTTTTCACCATAACACTTTCATCCATGCCAGCTACCTAAAGACCAATTCCTGGATAGAATTTAAAAGCACTGGCTTATAAATATTCAAGGTAAGTATTTAATTAACAAAGTTCCCGCCAGGTTCGTCGTTGGCATGAAATATAAATGCTGGAATGTTAATATACACTTTTAAGGCAAATTTCCACGTGATTTTAATTTTGCTGTGGTAGACACTTATAAAAATTCAAAACTGGTTTCAGAAGCACAGATAATTATTTAATTTATTATTTTTCTGAAGAATAGGTCGGCCAGGGGTGATAGTTGCTGTGATTCATTGTTCTTTTTTACGTCGAATGTTAATATCTTATTTACTTAAAAAGTATATTCTATGAAATACTACTCAAAAAATTATATTTGGTGTCCCTAAAGATACCTGAAACTCGAAAGTTAGGAATTATAGTATACTGAATGAAATTATGTAACCTTCAAAAATAGAGCGTACTCCTTCTAAAAAGCCAGCAACGCACTTGTGACGCTTTTTGTGTTGCGGGCATCGTTAATAGCTTACCATCAGGTCTGCTCGTTTGCTACTTTTCCTATAAAAAAGAACTGCTATCTAAAGTCAATCTAAAAATTTCTGATTTGGTAGTCTTGTTGTTAATTTAGTCTAAGAAGAAAAATGGCTACTTGTGATTTTAATTTAAAGCTAATTTTCTTTCAAAGTTAATAATTAACTCCTCCTTGTACCCTGCAATATTCAAATCACTGCATTTATTAAAAAGGCAAAGCATAAAAAAATGTCTCAGTGATTGCCCAACTGTTGAAACTTTGCATTTCGTCCACTGGGAGACATAATTAATTTTTTAATCTGACCTTTGCGACAACAAACGCGGGAGCGGCCGCTGGGCATAGGTAGTCTTAAATGTAGCCCAAGTTACTTCTTACATCATCAGCTTTAAAATAACTTATTCCATTGTTTTATGACAGTAAAGCACTGTTTTATTTAACATTTTTGTAGAACTTTATCTACTATGCGAAATTAAAGTAACATACCAACCTGTGTGATTTTTGTACAAAAACACAAAAGGTATCGAAGAAACGTCGATAGTCTCTTGTCATAGACTGCTGCAAAATAATTACTCTTTTGCTAAGATTTAGACTACGGGCCCGTGTCGAAAATTGATACTTATCGAAAATACGGGTCATGTTAACCTTCACAAACAAAAATAGTGCGCCACATAGTTGAGTTTTTTTATTTCCAGGCGATTGTCTCCGTCAATCTGATCATTTGATTTGGTACGCCAACGGTTCCATACAATTTCAAAACCTCTTCTAATCAATTACTCTGCAATACCACACAAAAAATATGTGACAAAGAAAAAAAGCGGAGGGTTGCTATCCCTTCCTCTTTACCAATACTCAGTTGGACAGCTTACAAGTGACGGCATAGTGCTGAAAGTGATTGTTTTAGGTCCATGTATCTTCCTAAAAGGTCTTCTGGTGGTTCATATGACCCGTCAATTTTCGACATGGGCCCATTGTCTAATTGAGAAGCGTTCACAATAAAAAATACAAGAATATTCTAACATTTACTCCTTACCTTCGGTAAATAAACCACCATACACAGGAATTAGTCTAAATATATCGTGTGAGTTGGAATAAATGAGATTATTCGAACTATCAAAAGTTATACCCAATACACCTTGTGCGTTAATCACTTTCTTAACTTTTTGGATTACACTTGTTACAACAAAGATCCCTTCTTCACTGCAAACATGTACAAATCCATTGTTATCCGTTGTTATTCCAAGAAATTTTGGATGATCCCTCAACAAAATCGCCTGGTTATCATTATTTTTTATACCAAATAAACCAGTACCGTTTATGAAGAAAATATTGTCATCTTTATCCAATACAAATTGATGAACTACATTGTCTTTGAGCTCTGGTACTGGTTTCACATTTTTATGAACGTAATAAAAAGCAATCAGACTTGGAAATTTAATAAAATATATCTGATTTTTTATAAACAGCCACCAAATATCCAAGTTGTTAAAATTTAACCTTTGCAAAAGCTTTTTGTTGGCATTGTATTTGTAGATGCCGTGACTGCCACCGAAATACATATCGCCTGTAGTATTATCATTGGCTATGGCAAAAGCATCTTTAACGCCTTTTAAAACACTCAGAGATTTGGTCTCGATGTTGAGGATGGCTGGCACGTACTCTCCTTGGCCGAAATCGAAGCTGAAGTACAACGTGTTAGTAGTTTTGTCCACGGAAAGTTGGTTGGGACTGTGTGGAATACTCGTCAAAGTTTCTTTCACGTAGCAGTGCTTTGTCGGATCGTCGGAAACTATGTCGCAATACTTTCGTGGAGTTTTCGCTTCGATAGTACTTATTACGAAGATGAAGCAGAAAATCTTCATTCTTACTTAACTTTGCACAAGTGAATAATCGATAAGATCGAATAAATTTTAATTTCAAAATAGCGCTTTTGAAGTCGAATTTGATTCGCAGCACAACTATACTTGGAATTAACTTGTAGAGTTTGATTTTGCACTTTTGAACTTAATTCTTAGTTTATCAATCTTTGAAATTTTGAACTAGTTGTTTGTTGATGAGTAGCAGTACTTTAGAGATCATTTTATTTTTTTAAATAAGCGAGGTTTAATATACTTTATTCGGCATAAAGATATTTTAATCGTCTTAGCTTGACTAACAAGCTTACAATGAGTATGTGTAACAGACAGAATAATAACAGTTTCTTCTTATACAATCAATGACATTATTTGTAAATATTATAGCAAATGTTGTTATTATAAATTGATCATCAGTCCATAGCCGAGGAGGCAGTATCACAGATATAACATAAGTTGTTATAAGTTTTTCCTCTTTTGTCTATTTTACATAGGAGGAAGACAAGCCCAGGAAGGTTTCCGTACCATCATCAATACATTTCAAGCATCTTCCTGTTGCCGTTATCAATGTCGAGTAAAAAAGAGGAAAAAATCACGTTTTTTGTATGGGAGCCCTATTTAATGATAGATTACATATCCAGGTATAATTTCAAACCTAAAGAAACAGGAGTATATCACCAAATAAATACTAAAATACACTTATTAAAAACTCACTACAGTTACCGAAATGTTCGCGCCAACAGGCAGAACTGCCACTGTATAAAGATTAAAGGTATAATAAAATGACAACTTGTTGTGCGTACCATAACTATTTCTCTACGTTCTAAAATCGATTCCAATAAGAAAGCATAATCAATTTTACGCCATTTTAGTTAAAAGTGCTAGAACTGGCTAGTGGTCTTCAGCCCACCGCGAAGAAAAAATATTTGATAAACAGATTTCATACCTTTTTCAAAGCATTTACAATTAAATTTAGATAGATTAAATGGTTATTTTTTTAACCTATCTATTATTTTAGCTTTACTTTCAGTAAGCTCCTCTCCTAAAAGCATCTACGTAGATAAAAACAAGATGTAATTTCAGTTATTGTTTTTAACTGTCTCACACCTTGCGATGTCCGAAGTAAACACTACAGTAACCAAAATATTCATATATTGATGTTTCATTAAGTAATATTGAAAAATGTAGATGACATTATTATACATTTAGCCAACCATGGCTAGGTCTTACTCATTCAATATTCTGTAGACGTCTTCTGCACTGAGACAGGAAGAGTTTGAATACATTGAAACGAAAATCTACAATTAGGGAAAGCAATCAGATAAAGATAACCCGGCTTCAGCCTGTTTCTTAGTGGGAAATACAATAAATCCTATGTTACTTCGAAAAGATGCAAGGCTAGATGATACTGGCTAATAGTGCAAGAACTTTAAAAATAGATTGGATTGTTTTAGTTAAATCGTAAAAAAACATTACAATCAAATATTTTCTCTTAATAAAATTAATTTAGGTTTGTTTAAGAATATGAAAAGAAATAGTTAATCACGTGTAAAAACGAACAAATCTAGTTGCGAAGTTCGGTAAGAAAGCAACAATCAATTATCCGTGCGACGAGAATTGTGTGCATCTATTCCAGTTATTTCAATGTTTGAGGATAAATACTCGTTTTTTTATATGTGAGCCTGTCATAGTGACTCCTCCACCTAAAGCACGAGCAGAACCCAAGAGTGTTGGTCACCATACTCATTACAAATGCAGACAATGCAACAATGCAGCACGGTAACCCATACTATGGCAGCCTATTGAGATGTTTCTGCATCATTGGGCCTCTGGTCTCGCGCTCATAAGCAAAACACGAAAACACAAATACCGTCATTTTAAGTTGGTCTTCTCTGCAGAAGGTAGCCCAGTCAAACCTAACTGTTCGAGCAAAAATCTGTGTAGCTTTCCTACTTGTATGGCTCATCTACCTTATTGGTTTTAAGTTCACATTAAGTTATGTGTGGCCGAAGATACGATTTAGCGATGCATTGACGTGATCCCTTGTTCCTCTGGTTATAGTCCCCTGGTAAACGACAGAAATCCTTAGAGAATAAAACGATACAACTACTCATTTGGTAATTACCACTCTAAGCGTAGATGATCGTATTTGTACACCTACGTCGGCACTTCTGACAAATATTTTAATTAATTCCTTTACAATGGCAATTAATAACACTTTAAAAAACAATGAACCAAGTGCTAAACATCAACTTCTATATTTTCTCTCAAATAAAATATCTGTCTATTATAGCAGCCTTTTTCCAAAGCAAAACTCTCAAGTAATGGCGAGGTAATTGAATCTGATTCACACGCATAAATAGACATACGAAGTAGTCCAAACTCAATACAAAAAGTCCGACTCACTGCCGAAGTTTTATCAAATACCTTCTCGCATTAATATTGGCAGGCGTTGAAATATTATCTACCTCGGATCCATTGTGAGCAGAATTTAAAACGAGTGGAAATGAAATTTATTGCTAAAATGAATGTACCCCATTTAGTAAGCAACAGGGGTCTTCGATAGAATAATATTCAATTGACATGTCTCATGTTACCACCGTGATGTAACATTCAAATATAGTCTGATAATACTTATGAGTATTGCTAGGTTCAGCACGAATGGGCCGGCTCAACTGGAGTGACACCATGGCCTCATATAAAACCGGTGTGAAACAGCACTTACGCTGTGTTTCACCGAATGAGTGAGGATACCGAAGGCCCATACCCAACCCTCTCCTCATCCCATTCTCCATCCCCCAAAGGCCGGAAACGCACTTGTGACATAATTGGTGTTGCGGTGTCCATGGGCGGGGTAATCTATTACTTGGCGATACCTCTACTCGTTTACCCTCTATTGCATAAAAAAAGAAAGGAATAATTATAAGTTTCTATGGGGCTTCGAGGATACATCAATTTTCTATATAAAGAATTTTCCTTTAAGCGAGGTGTGAACAGTCTTAGTATGGGCCATCCTGCAGCATTGTTCCGTTAGCAATGAGAATGGTGACCACAACTCTTGGATTCTACTCTTGTTTTAAATCAGACAGAGTAATTTTGTTAGTAAAGGCGAATAAATAAATTATCACATTTATGTTTATCCATCCACGTCTATTATCATTACCTAAACCCATCACGTCGGCGGTGTTCCATAGGATTGCAACCACCTATTTTAGATGTCTCAGCCATTAATGTATTAATAGTTAAACAGTTAATAATGTAGTGTACAACTTGCACTGTACAAATGTGAGTCATTTGTAAAATACTTGTTTGTTCTCTTCTATTTTGTCCTGATATTGCATAACTTTAGTAATATGGAATCTACCGTACAATGGAATAAATAAAAGTGAAGGATTTCTTTTATTTTATTCTGGACAACTGACAATTGTGCTATAATACCCAGGTTGTTCCGAAAATTGATAGTCACAGAATAAATACAATCTCTTCTTTCATGAAAATATTTTGGATTGAAGGCTAATTTCAACCAAACGTCCTTTGTAAAAATCACTTGCCACATTTGTGTAGTTTTTTTTAATATGCTTTAATATTGTCTGTCGCTCTTTTTTATTTGCAACAATAGAAGTCTTACGGTAAGCTTTTCATGCTATAATTTTCTATGATTATTAAAGAAGTTTAAACTTCAAAGAATCACAAGAAAATTTAAAGTTGCTTTCGGTGAGTCCGCTTCTGCGTTAGCAACAATTACCTATTGGTTTCATGAAAAGGTGAATTAGGTGAAAACGCTAAAATCCATTGCCTGCCTGTGTCGATCCATAACTCCTAGTTTCCAAAATGCGTGGAGCCTTATGAGAAGAATACTAAAAAAAAACTCATGGCCACTATTTTTTTAAAGTCAGATCTTCAGGACTAGTAAAAGTAAGTATTATATTAATAGTTAACTATGTGCAAG
The DNA here is from genome assembly GCA_003709505.1 of Hyphantria cunea. NCBI lineage: Eukaryota > Metazoa > Arthropoda > Insecta > Lepidoptera > Erebidae > Hyphantria > Hyphantria cunea. The sequence goes on along the minus strand of PKRV01004359.1, from coordinate 179,617 downwards.
CTGTTACCACTAGAATTTTATTTTATTTAAATACTACAAAAGCTAACGTACTAACAAAAAAGCCACTCAGTGATACCATTGAAGGATTGATTACAAACATAGAAATCATTCAAGGTACACATTTACTTACGTTCAGTTGGAAAATCTACTGTTAAAAATAATTTGTGACTGCATTAAGAGGCTAGAGTTGCATTTAAACAAACCAAATTAATAGTATTGGTTAAAGCATCGCTAACAAGGCCGATCAGTCATCCCAAGCAGCACCCGTTCACGAGTATGACGCGTGAACGAGCAATCGTCTCATTCGCCATGTCAGAGAGAAAGAAATGACCCGCCCACGAAGACATTGCCAGACATTTGCTTCACGTTGGATCTCTTCCTCTCCTCATTTCCTCACTCGAAGGAGGAACTTCGCAAAACATATACTACAACCTTGCAACTGACAAATCATGTGTATATAGATACGAATCTCTCACGAAGCAGCAATCCATGCAATTGGAGTTTGAAGAAGACGATGTGCCCATAAAATTTGTTCGCGGCCGGAGTGTTAGTGTAACAAAAAATTATTGCGGTTTTTTTTCGACGCAGTGGACCAGTAGAAGTAATTCCGCTAGAAGACCATAGAACAGTTACTAGTGAATGGTATAGCGAAGTTTGACTACCTCAAACTTTCGGGGAGTTGTGTGTGTGTGTGTGTGTGAGTGTGTGTGTGTGGCATTCTTTTTCAGCAAGACAACGCGCCTGCTCACATAGCTGCTAGAAGTATGGAGTATTTGATACTTCGGGAGTTAAAAATTGCATAAAGAAGAACGCTCGCAACTTGGCAAGGAGGACTCTTCACGAGTTATAAATTGTTTTGCTTATCATATTGTATTTATTCTGGATGGGAATTGAAGCCATGACCGGGATCATTAAAATCATCAGAACAGAATACATAAACAAGGCTTATTCTTACACTAATAGTTTTAAAGCCTTTTAGTTTAGATACAGAGGTATTAAATTTTTCTGTAATGTTTCTTTACTTACTAGCACTTAAAACTATCATAAGGGTTTTATACCTTGTGTAAGTGCCTTATTTAAATTAATTAAAACGAGATGAATATTTTATAGGAGGCTAGTGGCGTCTAGAGCTATAGCTCTCACGTACACTGCAGGTATAGTAAAAACTGGCACCAAATTAAAGATTTGCAATATTTAACAGTCTCTAGATTTTGTCGGCTTAACATAGCACATGCTTTATTGTTTCGGGTAAATATTTATATTAAATGTCATAGTTAGTCGAGTGCTCAATCCATGACCTTCAGCTTAGCAGTTTACTGCTAAGATACTGCTAGATACTATCAATCGATTTGCGAGCCTAGTAGTGTAGTAATTTGATGTTTAGATCAAATCAAATTACTACATCATCTCTGTGGCGCAGTGGTAGCGAATGCGACTGCTGTGCAAGAGGTCTCGGGTTCGATTCCTGAGTCGGACCAAATGTTTGTATGATCTGCAAACATTTGTTTCGGAGTTTGGGTGTTTTCTATGTATAATATGTATGTATTTAGAAAAAAAAGTATATAAGTATTAATATCAGATATCTAGTACCCATAGTACAAGCTCCGCTTAGTTGGGGACTAGATGGCGTTGTGTGTTAAAATGTCTGAACATATTTATTTATTTATTTATTTCATTGCTTGGGAACTCGCCGACGTTGTTATAATATTTAAAAGCTTAAAGTTATTCTAGATAGTTAACCATAAATCAAGAACAAATTACTTACAGGACTGTAAGCCCAGTGCTCGTAACTACATATCTTTGGGTTAAATTTAATTAGATTATTATCTCATTTTAATCTTCTGTTGGTATTCTTATTACACCAGAGATGTAACAGATTTTCAAGCAATCAAAATCACATCCCAAATCGCTTTTCGACTTTAGAAAGCTCGAAACGTTTCGGTAATACATCAACATAAAAATTGAACCGTTGAAGTTTCAGTTACTCGTGAATTTTAAACTCTGCTCACGTACGCATGAAGTTGTGATTGGTGGTTTCATGAGTCAAGTGGAAACTTTTTGTTCCATTTAACTTGGATGAGGATCTGCCTAAAATTGCATCTGGTTATATTTCTGATCATCTGAATTTCTGTAATATTTTGTTAAAAAATATTAGAAGAAATTAAATGTCATATTACGCGTTTCTAGGATTTGAAGTAATATCACGTTACACAGATCTTTTTATAAAATGTCAACGTGTTTGGGAAATATAACCATCGATTTCATGTCACCCATCGGTTAGCAGTTACCGGTGCTATTATAATATACTTTTTGACGAGATGTTCAATGGTGTCACATATTCAACTGATATAACTACACACTCGGACAGTAGGATTAATTTGCAAAATTTCCAGATTTGAAATTTAACTAATTAGTTTTTACTAGGCGCTGTAAAAAATAATATGGCATTAAGTCCACATTAGTCATTGCTAATGTGCATAAAGTGTAAATAAAAAACCCATGATATACAGTTATATGTAAATAAGACATTTTAAAAGTAAGAAATAGGAATTAAGAAATTATTATGAGAGCTAAGCCATGGGAAATAGCTAGTAACATATAGTTGAAAACAAAATAAATGGTGTCTGAGTAATCTAGCACTTAAGTGTACTTCGTCACAAAATATATTCGGTGTGTAAATTTTAGAGTACATGCACTCTGATGGTATTATTATGCATGTATTTATGAAATGCGTCGTTGATTTTACGAGATTTCATCCAGTTCATATTACAAATCTGACAAGCAAAATTTAGACAAGAATAAACTTTAGTAGTAACGGTTTTAAATTAAATATCGAGTAACAACTTTTATTCAAAAGATACAGTGAGAATATTTCATATTTAATTATTTGAATGAACTATTTTTCGTAGCATAGTGCAATGTTTTATTAATTTAAACAGGTTAAAACTATAGTGTCGAATATGTTTAGTAATAACAACTGTCACAACCTCTGCAGTCTTTATCAAATTGCTGATAAGTGTATTCTCTTTTTTAACGCGGCTTTGCACACACATTTCTAGGTTTTGCTAAAAAGTAGATCATGCCAAACTTCTTCGAGATCGGTATATCAGTTTAGCTGTGAAAGTGTAACAGGTATACAGACAGATGGACAGACAGAGTTTCTTAAGGATTTTTAATTTTAGTTCGGAATACATTCAGCCACATGACAGAAGATCATGTTCATCACACCACAAATTGTTTGTTCAGAATGAGAATTAAACTTTCGACTTTGTAGTCAAGAGAACTAACCGTTAGACATAATAACATTACTTTAGTTGTCAGAAATGAAATCAAATTTAATTTCTTAGCCAAAACCTTAACGTACATTCTCTTTAAGTGTGTACATTCTCTTTAATGTTGTATTTATTTCTTTTGTGATAAAGGTAAATATATAAAGGTATATAAAGAACAGAAACAGTTCAGTCAGACTAGATCTTTCATTTATGTGTCTGGGGTAGGAAATTTTTTTGTTACAGATTACTACATTTATACCCCTGAACAAAACAATGTTACATTTGTTGTAGCATGCACTACTTTACAAGTATGTGTGTGTTTGCGCGTGGTACGTACAGTTACAATTATATTAACTTAGACTTTTTGTATCATTATGGCTAATCTGACTAGAAGTATACACATTAGATGGAAGCTTGTCTTCTGAGATTTAACATAGTTTTGTGAGCTGACTAAGAATCTTACGTTAGCGTTACGAAGAAAGAATATTCTAGTACAATCTTTGAGGCAAAGCCAGATATCAGAGAGTTCTCGTTGATTTCTTCAGACGCAGAATGATTAACCCTACATCAATATGCATAAAATCGAATATTCTTTGACATTTGACGTGAATGACGCTTGTTTATATTTTGCGGAAATGCTTAGGAAGTTCCTTCCAGTGTTACGTCGTCTCAGAATCGATTAGATGTTTTCAGTTGCTATGGTGTGAATATAAACAGTAATGAATTGTTTAAATAAGTAACGAATTATTTGAAATAAAAACCCAATTGCGTCAATATCTGCTATCTTTATTAATTTTTTTGAAGAACTGAAAAAATAGAAAGAACTAAAAAGATTTTTTTTAAGTCTTTTTTTATTTTGATGTCTGGAATGTCACTCTTGCGGCTAAGATGAACCTATACACCACTCACATAAAAATACGACAAGCTGTTTAGGCTCTAGGGCGTGCCAAAAAAATATACATACATACTCGAAAAACATATCTCTCCATTTTCGCAGTCGGGTATAAAATACAATTAAATGGGAATGACGTCTCTCAACACTAAGTGAGGTGGTCAAAATAAAATATTAGTCAATAATAGAAGCATTAGCGATTGTAGAAAGCATGTGAAAGGCTAAGGGGGCTGCCGCTTGATGATGAGATCGATGAGATGATACTCAAATTTCTTTAGTTTCTGTTGTCTGTTTAGAGTGACAGACACACACCATTGATCAGTCATCTGCTCATTTATTTGTTAAAAAATAAAAACTTCTTTCTTCTTCTTCTTTACTAATTTGATCTAAATTTGTATAAACAAACAACAACCCATAATGTCCCACTGCTGGGCTCGGGTCTCCTCTCAGGAGAGGGTTAAGGCCTTACGTCCCCACGCTGGCCAAGGATACGTTGTGGCTACGTAAATCTTGCCGTTGGATGTTTTTAAGCCGCCCGAAGGCCTCCAACTAAGCTTCACGACTGTTATCGTATGATAACAACTGGGACCGACTGCTTAACGTGACCTCCGAATCACGGAGACGCTCATGGTAACATGCCACCAGCGGCCACCCATCCAGGTACTGACCCCGGCATCCTTGCTTACCCTCGATGATTGTTTGTAATCACCGAGTGCAACTGGGCTATGAGCGCCCCTAAATTTGTATAATTTAATTAAATAATTTGATTTAGGTGAAGCTTGGCCATATTGAAGTTCAACGAATGCTATGGTCTATGACCGGGATTGCTTTTGAATGAAAATCTTCCAAAAAAGATTATAAGGAAAGGTCAGACATTTATCCGGGCAACTCTCGACCTTCGGTTCAAGATATATTAAAAGCTATTACTGAATATTAATGAAAGCGTAGCTGGTTCTAAATGATTCATCTTTCGCCAGCTGCTTTTAACAATATGTCTTAAGACTTGAGCCCCTTGACTGATTAATTGGCTTATTTTCACTTTGGTAATCATTTTGAACTCTTGTTACTTTCATCGTGTAATTTTGGAATAAACTTTGGAAACAAATATCTGTGTATATATGTAAAAGAAGACAGAGAAGTTACTGAAATTTCGTCACTTCATCAGCTTCAATTTTCTCAGAATGCGGTCCGACCCTAAATATCTTCAGGCTCCAACCCAATATGACCTTAATAAACCGACAAACACAAATATTGACCACTATAAGTCCACTCATTTGGTGTAAACAACGACCCGGAGGCCTAACCGAAAGTTTCCGAATATTCTCCAAACTTCTGACAATTTGGTAACAATAAAACAAGTTACCAAGACTAATATCTTAGCGTTTAGTAGGTTTAGGTAGAATTTATTGTTGATCTTTTGTCTAAGCTGTTTCGTAATTGACGCCTCGAACAAAGGGAACAGTTGAAATGGAATAGATGGAAAGCTTTGCTGTAAGACTGTCTTGTTTGAGAAATATGTTTTTATATGTATTACTCTAAAATTAATTATTATTACTCTAAACTCTCAAAATTACTCTACTCTGCCTGATGGAAATCATAAGCAGAATCCAACAGTAGAGTCAACATACTCATTGCGAATGCAGATAATGTCATAATAGCTCATGTAAGGATTACATCTCTCTGTGGATGGGGTCAAAGGTCAAAGAACTTAAAGGTCAGATAGTCATTTATGAATTGAGTCGTTTTAGTAGATTCTTGAGGTTGAATTTGTATCTTTTAGGAGTCGACTTACTTTGTGACTCACAAAGTAGTCGTCGTTTCAGTGGCCGACGATAATGACTTACCTTCAGCTGATCGGTATGGTTGTTGTTATACTATAAAAAATATTGAAAGAGTAGATTGAAGAAATGTTACTTAATATATTTGTTTTGTAGTAGTTGGAACTAAAATTTCGCGGCAGCTAGGTGTTTTAAGCAAGGTAAGATGGGATCTTCTCGCCTGAGCATTTTCTTTACAAGATCTAGGTTCACTCATGGATGGAGGTCTGTTCTCATTTTTTCGATGGTGCCGCACAGTATCTGTTTGATACTTTTAATTGATTGCAGTGGCGAGCGGTGGCGAGTCCCGATCCTCTGCAGTTGCAGCGAAATATCGCCTCCATGGCAGTCTTAAATTACATTTATCATGGAAATTTTTCTAAAGAACTCTTCCAACTGGTCTCCCCCTCGCCCTCACCCTACAGGACTACACCTGCCTGCCTTAAAAGACGCTGCTTCGGAGTGGTAGAGATACGTTCTCGTACTCATCGCTTCGGTTATTCCTTTCTGTGCCGAGCGGTCAAAACCTGGCACTCACTACCACGTGTTTCCTTCCTACTATAGTACTTTCAACGGAGCGTGAAAAAGCATCATACCAGGCCGCCATAGCGTGGGTCACCATGTTGCGTTGTCCATAAGCGCATTAAGAATTGTGACCAGCATTAGTACGGCAGAGTCATAATGGGAACTAATACATAAAATATAGTGTCATATATGCTTTTCCTTGTAAGGAAAGACCTAAGCCCTGCAGTGGACTAAGTAAAGCTGTTGATGAAGATGAAAGAAGTCAAAGACTCCGAGGTCGCATGCTAATTAAAGGTTTAGTGCCTCTGCTTAGCCCTTCGAGTATGTAGAGTGTAGGTGTGTAATGTACTGTATAACGTAGTAAAACTATAAAAAACAATGTATGAAGTTATTGAGAACAGTTTATTACAGCGTTAGCCTCGCGACACAACTTAACAACTGTTTCAACTTGTACATGATCCAAGAGGGTAGGACTGCCACTGAAGGAACTACCTCTTAGCCTTGATAGATTTTCAATAGAATATATCTAATATTCCATTAGAGACTTTTGGAGGACCGTTTATTTCTCTAAATTATTAGAGCTATTCTCTTTCTATACTCTTAAAGTAAATACAATGTAAATATATTCTGTGCCGCAGGGGACTTCAGAAACACACATAAAACACAAAAATACTAGTAAATATGATTGAAACAAAGTAACAAATATAGTACAGTAGTAGACAGTATATACACCGACACACAGACAGACCAAAATTGTAAAAATTGTTATTTTGGCATATGTACCGTGTACACATAGATATGCATTTAGTAACTAACGGTTATTTTAATATTACAAATACACTCCAAATAGCAACACCAGATATATTAAATCCTTTCTGTTTTTTAAATGTATTCGACATTTGTTATCACAACTCTAAGCTTCTGAAATGTTTTAATCCCTACTGGTAGGGATAAATGTCCAATTATCCCTACCATTTCAATTAGTAGCAAAATATGTAGTAGCAGGTTCCATGTACTCGCGCTAAGGTATTTTATGGAAGTAGCGATAAATAGTTGTAAGTGAATCTCTTTAAAATATAGGTTGTATTATCTGTAACAGTTTATTGATAATCTGTTGCATTAAAGAAATACTTTATTATTTCTGCTTCTTATATTCTTATACATTGTGCCATACTGATTTTTACAGTTCGTTGGTATAATTTTTTTTTATGTTTTATGTTGTAGGTTGGTATAAAGTAAATATACACCTTAGGATATATGAGAATGGGCAAATTAGTAGAAAAAACATAAATGATAGTTACAAAAGTACTTAATGACACGGAAAAAGGGTAATGCGTATATATATATATATATATATATATATATATATATATATATATATATATATATATACATAACTCGCAATGGTTGTTACTGGCCTTAGAAGACTCGAGCCTTCAAGTCAAATACTACACATAATTCACACACAATGGTTACTATTCACTAAATCTCTATCAAAATACGACCTTATCTATTGAACGTAAAGTTTAAGTTCCTTTGTGGCTTATAACCTCAACGTTCATTTTAGGACAATGTAGGAACATATGTGTTGGAGATAAAAGATGACCTAAGTCCTGCTGTCCTGCCCAGTTTACTCCCCGTACTCCTGGGTAATGGTTGTAGTTGGAAATTGTAGGGTACATTGTTCGTTTATGGTTTTGACGAACTGGAGGTGGATGCCATTTGTTTCACTGTAAACATACGACTCTTGAAAATTTTGAGAGCATGTTAGAAGTAGAATAGGTATAGTATTTTAGTTATAACTAGCTATACCCCGCGGTAACCCACGATTGTTGTTGTTACTAACTAGGCTAAGTTAGTTTCAAACAGAGGCCTAAGTTACTAAAGGAGCACCTCATACCATAAGCTACCTGCCATTAATAGTGCCGTTTCAGAGATTACTCCGAACAAACAGACAGACCGACCAACAGATAGACAAAAATTGTAAAAAAATATGTTTTGGTATATGTACCGTGTATACTCGTACATACATATACATTAGTAAAAAGCGGTTATTTTTATGTTACAAAGACACTACGATTTCATATATTTGTATAGATGAAACTTATAATTAGATGAAACTTATAAACTTATAATGAGCCCCATCTACTATTGCGCAAAATTTGATTACACTGTCGAGCTGAATTATGTTCAACTCAACAGTGTAATCGCCAGTGCAGTGCAGTGCGTGCAGTTTGATCGTCATTGTAATTAGAAACTTAATTCTTGATGTTAGTTATATCAACATAGCCGAACCATGGCTTGAAGAGTGATATTAAATATCTAATCTTAGGTACGCCAGCATAACACACAGTTAAATAAAAAAAATCGCAAAAATCGGTTAAATATTTTCGGAGTTCATCGTGAGCAACAAGAATAGCACGGGAATTATATAAAACTAGCTGCTTTTGCAGACAGACCGACAGTTCTTTCATACTTTGGTTTGTAGAAACAAAGTTACATGTTATTTTCATTTGTATTTTCTATCCATACCTTCCTCGTACCTTAACGAAAATATGGGAAAATATTTTTCGAAGTACCCACAACCAACGATTGGCATTGAAAATGACTTGGAAGTTTTAGAGAAACTAAAAACTCACGTTCGTAGTATTATTTTTTATATTTGCATACCGCCTTTGGGTTGCAATACGAGTTTTCTTATTTGAGCGCATAGCATCACACTGACTATGAAGAAGAGTGACATTGATTTAACCAATATTACTCGCATTTACCATCCGTTTTCTAAAAATTTTTTCGCCATTCGTTGGACTATTTAGTTCCTGGGTGTATTTTTGGCCAATTTTATGTTATTCATATATTTTGAAAATACCGCATTTCTTCAGACATTTCTGCAAGTAAAAAATGCCAACCAATTTTCAAAATTCCAACAGTTATAGGTGTCCTGATAATAATAACCAGAACCCCTGGCAGCGAAGAGACTAACTCAGTGACAATTTAAAGTGAACGCAAAGTTCGTCAGGACACAACTGTATTTGATGCAGCGTAATAAAACCTAAAGTCTCGTCATATTATTTCGTTGCTTCAAATACAGCTGTATTCTGAAGTACTTTAGGTTGAAGTTAAATTGATTCTGAAGTAGTCTCTTTACTGCTACTTCGTCCATCAGAGCTTACCCTTAATTCCAAATACAGTTAATAAAAGCATGTTCATAAAAAGTTATGACCCTGATGGCTATTATTCACATCATGTCGAACCCCAGGAGAGTTGTACCCTCATCTTTCTAAGACGTATCTCTAACGGGGGCTTTATCCTTAGCACGATATAATACTGCCAGTGATTTTGATGAGTTACCTTGTAACATGTAAAGGATTGTAACTTTATACCATCATGTACCCTCTGGAACTAATCTGTCTAGAGGTCTTTAAGAAGGTGAAATTTGCCTTTCACGGTAATATAAGCCTTAGCCAGAAGTTACGGGCATCATTTTTAAACTGTTTCACACGATTGTTTTCTGTCTCAATGAAAATTCTCTATGTCAAGTATTTAGCTATTAATAAACTAGTTAAATCCCGTAGTGTTGCACAGTCATATCAGGAGGTTCACAACCTTAACTTCGGGTAATATAAGTACTCTAAATTACTTCTTATATCATCAGCTATCTGCCTGAGAAAGTCCCGTAAAAATCGGCCCAGCCGTCCCAGAGTCTAGCAGTCAATTGAAAATTTAAGCATTGATTTTTCGATGTAACGTAAAAACTTTCCTTAGAATTTAGTGAAAAGCTGGTCTTTTAAAGTTACACTTCAGTACAGACACACGATAAAATTAACATAACATACAAGTGCTTTGTTGACAGCAACAGGCTTGTCCCTACTAGACGCATATAAGTGTGATTGGTGAAATGTGATTGTCAAAATAATATTAACTACAAACCTCTCTCACAAGGCTTTGTTTTCCAAGTTAGGATCCGTTCTATGGTAACCAGATCACTGATGCAGGGTTTGATCCAAAGGAAATGTAAATACTTATTCATTCGGGAATAAATACCATTCTAAATATATTCTACATCAATATATTTTATAGAAATATTTCGGCTTATTATTTTATACTGATAGTCAAAAAAAGAAACAAAACGAATACGATAAGTCTGGAAAAACAAGAGACATATTTCTACTTAAAACTAGCTGCGCGGACAGATTTCTTTGTGTCACAAGTTATTAGTAAAACTAAAATTAGCAACATTCGTTAAAATTTTGCCCGCACATTTTTTTTGTATTAACCTTCCATGTGGCTTAAGGAACATATATATACTTGTAAACAGGGATTTTTTTCTCTATAGAAAATCAGATGACACAAATATAAAAACTTCAGTTGAATCTCAGAAATTTCCACCTCTTCCTTTTTAATAAGCTTTTTGAAGTTTTACCTATTTCTTTGTGTTTTCAGCTGAATTACTTATAAGCGTATTTTGAAATTATGTTTTAACTATAGTTTATTTAAATCGGTTCGTAGCTGTTCACCTTAAAACATGAATGATGAAGTGTTCACTAGCTTTTACATAATTTCATGTATATATATATATATATGATTAAATTGAACATATTTGTAACTACATTGGTATATGTAGTTTCGAAATCAACACATCAATTCTCATGCTGCCATGATACACTTGGAATTTTTATTGCACGAATGCTTCATAAAAATATTTAGAATTTTCAAACTTTACTTCATTTTATTTCACACATTTCGATAATAGGAATAGAGCGAAAGAATTTCTGTTAAAATTTGAAACAGAATTTTGAACTGCATATGCAAAAAAAACTAATCGTTCCTGCAGTTTTTACGTATGTGTTATTTTTTATTTCATGAATATAAAAAGAGCTAATAATATTATATCAGTGTTTATATACATTGGCATTAACATATATCTTAATATTTAGCTACATTCATATTAAAAACTTAATATTATGGTACAAATAGTAATCTAGTTCCAGAATAGAAAATACTATTGTAGGTTGTTTTAAGGAATCCTAATATATGAGGAATCCTGTGATGATAGTCTGGCGATGAATCCAGAAGGTAGATACACTTGTATTTTTATAACTTTTATACTTTTTAAGTACACTATGTGTTCATTTTAATCTATGACTATATTTTATAGAATAATAGATAAACAATTTCACGACTCATAGAAATAAATAATTTCTACAATACTTTTGAGAACAATTGCCGAAGAATTTGTGCAAATGCATTCAATAAGATTAGCCATGTAATCGGCTTACGAAAGAGATATCGGTGATCATCTGTATAAGCACTCACTGACCGATTTGAAGCACGCAACGTGAGTATTCGGTCAGTTTAGTACATACACTAATTTATTTAACCGGGTGTATAAACACTGTAGGGTAAATAAAGTTTTGAGTGGAAAAGATGGATGAAAGGCCAGAAAGAGACAGTTCCTATTTAGGTATAAGACAGTTCCTACTTAGTGATTTGACTAACCGCATTTATCTTTTTTCCTATTATTATTTTGGGGGTTTTACCTTTTTGAATATGACAACCTGATTGTAATTATTTTAACTTACACCTAAAAAGCTTGTGTTACACTTAAATCATGGAATGGTATCTGCGGGCTTACTCATGTAACAGAAGATCTTTGCTCCATTAGACCTTTATTTTTCACACATTAAACATTAGATATATGTAGAATACTTACTTTTGAAATATACTGTAATTTAACCTATTGTACTACATCTTTTGAAATATACGCCGCACACAGCCTTGCAACACTCAACTGACTGGAAGAAAATGCCTGTGGCATTAAGTCCGCCTTGTGCAATATGTTTGACGGAACTTTGGTTAAACTAATCCAATATAATATTTGTCTTGTAGAAGCAAAACTTGGTTCTATAGAAGCATTTGATTCAAAATTTTAAGTTAAATATAAAAGTCAACCATTATTGAATTGTTTATATCTATTAAGTAAACTTTATTTTCTGCATTACCAAATCATGAGAAAGTTCACATTTTCATTTACAATATTATTTTAGTTTTTCAGCCGAAATGGAGTCGGGACACGTCACCAATAATAGTGCTTCGCTCGCCGATACAAATTCTAACTTCGTGGATTTTACACTGGGGAGCGATATTGAGAAAGTTTGAAACTGCCGCTTCTGTGTATCAATAATACAATATAGCCTCATATATATACTGCACATATATACTGCATATATATGAGGCTATATTATATGTTTATGGTATATTTTATTTAATTATTTTGCGTTAGTGTGTTGGGTAAAACTCGACTAACGTTACTTATATATTCCTGCATCCTAGCTGGCTATTAGCGTAACCTTTGATGATGCCATGAGGCGAAACCCGTCAGGTGTAAGCATAAATAAATAAAATAATAAGCATAAATTTAATTCTTGAATGTATTGCAACAAGTTCAATCAAGTGCCGACAATCGAGAGTATATTAAAAAAACTTATACCTGATTTTTTATTGAATAGGGGGCAAACGAACAGATACACTCATTGTCATCCAAAGCGAGAATACCATTAATAATATCGTAATATCGTAACAGTATTCAAGAATATGAAAATTTGATTTCTATTGACCAAATTTACAAGTTCTGACTGTTGAGGTACATTTTTTAAAAATTTAATATGGGACAAACGAGCAGACGTATCTCCTATATTAGGCGACTATCGCCGCATATTGACACCCAAAACACTAGAGGCGTCACAAGTACGTCACCGGCCTTTTAAGAAGAAGTACGCTCTTTTCTTGAAGGTTTGAAGGTCATGTTGGTCTGGGAATACCGCAAACAACAGTTCATTTCACAGTTTTGTTATACGAGGCAGTAAGTTTCTGGAAAAGTGCATAGTTGTGGACTGGCAACCATCCAGATGATAGGGATGGAACTCGACCACCACGTCGAATTTCATGGTATTTTTTTGTATAAAAAAATTGAGTAAGACTCAAGACAAGACTCTCTGGCGCTGTATACAGATATGGCTTGGCTGCGCATCTACTACGTCATTAGGGAAGTGCTCCAAGGAACTATTCGGATTGATCCCTGCCACCGCTTTACTCCATCGTCTTACACGGCAGCAGTTTCATCCTCATCATTTAGATGGTTGTCAAGAAACTTTCTGTCATTCTGTGAAATGTTGCCTGCGGTGTTCCCGGATTCATTTATCTTCAAATCTTCTAGAAACGATCGTAAACCTTCTTAAAAACTTTGCACTTGAGACGCATCTGGTGTTGCAGGTGTCCATTGGTGGCGATAATCGCTCACTATCAGACTCTTTTGCTGCCTATCCTATAAAAATATTAAATCAAGTGGTAGGTATTGATAGTATTCGATGCCAACACGTCCGTCTGACTCTGAAACATGACGTCATTAACTAGAGGAATATATCCTCTAAACATGAAGCATCACTAATAAAAGATAAGTATCAAATGAGAATATTGCACAAACAGGGAAAGCTTATTCCGTTTGAGAAATACAGACTTAGTTGCGCACATCGGCTCGTAATTAAACTCCAACAACAATTAACTGATATAAATATAAAAACTAACCTTATAAATAAGCTTAACTTCTTATACACGTATGAATTTTGTTTGGTTACTTTTTAATTTAACCCTAAAATAATTTCAAAAGCTTTTGGTCAATTCAGTGTTGATACGGTCGCGGTAATAGCCGGGTACAAGACAATTTCCAATTTGAGTCCAGAACCTTACCATTATTGTCACGTTTCCTCGAAATTGCTTGCAAATTTGCCTGTCCCCCGCCTTGTACTAACTAATACAATCTAATAGGTCAAAGGACAGCTACTAGAGAAATGCTGAAATTGTGTAAGAGCTACTGCACATTGGGGATTTTAAGGTGAACAACAGTTACAAATCGATTTAAAAAACTATTGTCAAAAAAATAATCTAAAAACACGCTCATAAGTAATTCAGCTGAAAACAAAAACAAATAGGTAAAACTTCAAAAAGCTTATTAAAAAGCATGAGGTGGAAATTTCTGAAATTCAACTGAATGTTTTTATATTTGTGATATCGGATTTTCTTTAGTGAATAGAGTCCCTGTTTAGCCTATGTTGACATTTATTGCAGTATTTCTAATATTTCTATTGTATACAGTGACAACATCTATTTGTATGCATAAAATTTGTGACATGTTATTCAGAGTCACACAGATACGACTGAGCATTACCACCCAAAATAAAAGTATCCGCCTAATTTGAGGACAGTATCAGTACCTAAAGCATAGTTACCCTCTAAACTTTGGAGTAGTGAAGATAATATTTTCGGTTTTAGAACTATTCAGCGAGTTTTTAGTTTATGAAATAAACACAGATACATGTATGTTCTTTTCTGTTTGACTGTATGCTCAATCAATAGTCAGTCATGTATGTATTGTTATGTCACGCAAAGTTGCAGCCGATAGTTATTTGATCATTAGGTTAAATAAGGTTTAAAATACTTTACACAACTTCGTTCTATTTGGTCAATGTAATTTAATAATTTAAATCGAACAGTGCGCGGTAGCCTTTACTGCATACTTCTGAATTAATGTGATTATGTGTTTATTCATTTGTGGTTCAGAGGAGTTTGTTGGTGAATTTAATTGCCAAGTCACATAGCTATGGATACACTGAAATTCCATGCTCATAAAAACATACATATAATAGCTTGTAAATAGCAAGGCAACGTTGTTTCTTTTCACTGCCATCCCAAGAGGTTTTATTGGGTTCTTAATATGACAGTCAATTAAGCTTTGAAAGTACAGAACCAATAAACCTGACTGCACAAATAGTATATTAGTTTGAGCGGTCAAACTCTATTCATGCCAAATTTCGGCTATCTTTCTGCTTATCCTTTATTTTCCAAACATTTTAAACATTTGCAGAAGCAAATCTAAGAATAAGTTGTAAATGTAGTCGCGGTTAATTTCATTATGGCTCAGCGTCTCTGAGAGTCTGACGTCTTATTGGAAATTCCTCTTATTGTGAAAGATTGTCGCTTTGAAATCTTCATTATACTTTAGCGATTTAAATCGTGCACGTCTCTTTGTGTGAATTTATTCTATGTATTATTGTGCTATTCAGTATTTAGTGAAGGTCAGCATCTGCATGAACGGATGAAGGAAAAATTAAATTGAACTATATATTGAGAAAAAATATTGAAATAATAATTCAATTAATAAAAATATTCACGACATCTAACAAACAACACCATCTAGTCCTAAACTAAGCAGAGCTTGTATTATGGGTACAACAACTGATATAATACTTATATACTTTTTTAGTAAATACGTACATATCATACATAAAATACACCCAAACTCCGAAACAAATATTTGCAGATCATACAAACATTTGATCCGACCCGGGAATCGAATCCGAAAACTAAACTACTAAGCTTATAAAGCTTAGAATTCAGGAAGTAGTGTCACGTTAAAACCAGAATACTAACCTAAAACACAGCGATTATGCTGTCGTGTTTCGTTGGTGAGTGCGAGACCTCACCAACGAAACACGACCAACCGACGGAGGCCCAAAGATACAGAAGCATCTCAATCGCCCGCCATTTGCTGGCAATCCATTTATAAGCTAGGACCCCAAACCTGTACTATGGTATCCAGACTAATGATAAACACACTGATAAATTCATTCTAAAACACAGAGAACAATGAGATAGTTTCAAGTCTCATAACTCAACAAGCCAAGATGAAATTGACTTTGTGGGACAAGTGGGTATTATTTCTATTTCAAATACCTATTCCCACAATAGTTCTATGTATGTAACCGTTGAATGAAGATGGAAAAATCTTCATAATTACTGAAAAAAAATCTTATATGTCTATAGTCTAATAACATCCATGGTATGTCCGTAACTAGCTTCATGAAATAACTGGGAATGAACAATTCTAAATACACACATGCTAGAGATAAATCAGACACAGAATAAATTATCACACCAATCACATAAATTAGATAGAGGCACAGTGGATACCGAAGATAATAATAATAAATTTCTTTATAGTACTAGATTAGTAACAAGGTTAATTTAAATAGGAAAACTTAAACTAGAGAAGTGCAATTGAGGGCCTTATCATCTGGTGGCAATCGAACCCCCGACCCACGACGATAAATCTTTTAAGCAAAAGAACACCTAATATACTTTTTTAAAATTGTATTTCTATTCTCTAGTTATCGCTTCTATTTAATCTTATTTAGTCTATAACATTAACTAGATTCCCGACCAAGCTAAGACGTCGCCTACATGTTTTATAACTCATCACAAAGTTATGACTTTCAATCAGTTTCAGACCAAACCTGTGAATATTTAATGGAAATATTTACAAGTTATATTGCGGTGAAGTTTTATTTAGTTATTTAATTATTCGTAAATTAGTTTTGTGATGTAGAAAATATAAGTAACGTAACGTTAACGTAAATTCTTGTAACAAATAATTGCCTATAATAGGTTTCGCTTCGAATTTCATTCTACAATCGCTAACTCTCTTATTCCCTATTATTATTTATTTAGTGAGACTTAGCGTTGAGATAACGTCATTTCTATACATTAGTTAATTCTCTAACAACATTTAGTTTTGTAGAATAATGATTTATTTTCGATCGCCGAAAATGTCATAAAGGGTGTTCTTACAGAGTGTCAATGTATGTCATGCTGCTATTTAAGGTATAGGTTGACTATCAAAATTGAATGGCGTGATAGGATACCCAAGTTAGTTACTTCTGACGTTGATGACAATCTTGAATTCAATAGTTTGAATCGTTCTTGCAGTTCTTTCATCAGAATATTTTGTATTTTATCGATAATCTCACTGGCTCAGTAAAAAATAACAACAGAACTGATTAACACTGATTTGTTTTTTTTTATCGGTTGTGGAGTCACATCAGCCGAGTCCAGGCTGTCATATGTGCCCAAGATGTCATTGTAGATAATTAATCATTAATCTAAATTAAGAAAAAAAATACAGTATGCTGTACAGCATGGTATACAGGGACAAAATCACCTTTATAAGCAGTGTTCTATATCTAGCAGTGGAATAATAAGGCTGTTTATGATGATAAAAAATAACTAGACTTGTTAGAACACTTAAAAACATTTCAAACCCACAACTTTTTCAAATTCAGTTAAAAATAACACCAAAACTTTCCCGACGTCTAAATAAGACCCAAGTTCCCAAACCAATTTCACGCAGCGAAAACCCTTCAGTGGCTGAGAGAAGTGCGTCACTAATGTGCGCTGGGGTGTAAATGCTTCTCCTAGTTCACTAGTTCTAAGCTTTCCACCCCTACGATTATCGAACTGACGCATCAGTTATAACTTTGCGGGGATCAATTTCGCTGAGACCTGCTTAGGTGAGAAAATAATTTGAATTTTAATAACGAATAACTATATTTATTTATTTTGTGGTAGGCGAAGTGGTAGCGTATGCGACTGCTGTGCTAGAGGTCTCGGGTTCGATTCCTGAGTCGGACCAAATGTTTGTATGATCTGCAAATGTTTGTATAATCTGTAAATATTTGTTTCGGAGTTTGGGTGTTTTCTATGTATAATATGTATGTATTTACAAAAAAAAGTATATTTGTATTAATATCAGTTGTCTAGTACTTATAATACAAGCTCTCTGCTTAGTTTGGGACTAGATGGCATTGTGTGTTAAAATGTACGAAAAAAAAAATATATTTCCAGAAAATTTTCCATGACATTAAATCATTTAAAATAAATATAAGTAACTCACGAACCTTGTTGTTTATTAAATACATCAAATCATTTTACAGTATTTGGGCATTTTATAAAAATATTTATAAGTATTTCAGGTCGTCTACTTTTCATAAACGTCTTAATTACCCTTTATACCACTTTGAAAGTTTTGTCGCCTTTATACTCTGCGCCTCTTATCAAATTATGTTGGATCAATATTTAGTCTACTACGACATGGCTAAACTTTTTTTTGCTCAGGATAACATCAGTATTTTACAAAGTTGAAGTTCAATTCTTTACGTATAACAGCTGCTATGAGACAGCCAAAGTTCTGGGCTATATCGAAGTTGTGAGTCACCCATCCATATATGTTTGGCAAAAAATTATTAATATTTCTATGTTTTAACCTATTCGGTTTTCGCGTAACCGAGAACCACTTTTGTAAAGTCAGAAAAAGTTACAAGACAAGTATGCATTTTCGAGATAGCTCTTGATAGAGAGAACTGTATAAAGCTGCTTCGATAAGGGCGTATCTCTCAATTAAATAAATAATATATATCGTATCGTATTTTCAAATTAGATCACTGAACAAATTCAAGTAAACATGTTTGCGACAGAAATCCAATAGCTTAACATATAAAAATGTGAAAAAAGTTTAATATGTGTTATAACATATGACCATGTCATGTATTGAACGTAAGACTTAAAGTGTTGTTGTTCACTCACACGAATAATAAATAACGTAAAACGGGATTCAAAATTTCAAACTAGGTTTAACGATGTCAGTCTGGATACTAATAAGATATTCTCTCTTATAAAAGACTAGACTTCGTATGAGGATATTACATTCAAAACTTATCTTTGAAAGGATCAACATCATCCTAAAAATTCAGCAAAATCCAGAAGCTGAAATGAAAGTTTTACTAGCACTTTTTTTCCTGATTTTAGTTGGTGGTTACGAATCTGCAAGAACCTCTCAAAAATATTGCGGACGCCGATTTTCAAACGTTCTAGGAGGTCTTTGTTGGGATACTGACGTGAACGTGATGCTGAGATGGTAAAGCGTTCTGGGTGGTGGATACCAGCAGAAAGAGCTGGAGGACTTGGTGGTTTCTGTGGTAAACGAACTCCAGTCGAGGAGTGCTGGTATAAACCTTGCACCATTGACGAACTGCTCACATGCTGCTAATGGGCTTGTAAAATAAATAAATAAATAAATATTTCTTAATATATTTTACTTGTTACATTTTATGTGAAAATGGTTTAAACTTAAGAATAGTTTCTTTAATGTGAATAGTGTCTTTTATGTTGAAAGATGCCTTTATTAGGAGAAACTGTTCTCAAATAACAGTACGATTGTGTAGTTTATTTTAAAAAGTAATTTTTTACATGTTATAAAATAAGAAATAAAACACGTATGATTAAAATAAAATGGGATAAACTACAGGACTATAGTATTTGAACTTGTGTTGTTACGAATTGTTATTCAACCAAGTTGTATTATTGACTTGCCGATATGTATTTCTAATGTTTCTTATTCAATGAATTTTTAATTTTCTCTTATTTCCTTATATAGTAGAGTTTTGTTAGAAACTATAGAACATTAAAGAGTAACTTAAAACGGATGAGTCAGTGTTCTGTTCGTGACTTTACATTATTCCCATCTTTGATTAACTAATCAAAGCCCTGTTGTTACTTTTGCACACCGCTCAATTACTTTTACAAGTTTAATGCATTAGCTTAATACATACAAAACAATACAAGTTTAATAGTAAATGAGGAGTTAAGCTAAATCGCTGCATTTCTGTTATTATCTACTTAGCAATGTCAGGGTAGAAATTTGATTAATATTTTAAATTGTTATTCATTCGTATTTATTCACTTTTAAAAATATTCATATTTCTATTTACGAAGGCCTTAACGTCTCTACAAAAAATTTTGAGCGCTATGCTCCTGCACTTTCCCATCGTAAACAGCTTTTGTAGGTTTATTGTTGATACTTTTTTTCTAGCCATATGACAATAAAAGGCCCATATCTTGCGATGAAACATCATTGAAAATATTACAATGTTTCCGTGATAATGTAACTAAATGCTGGTTACGCTACGTCAATAGGCCTTTAGTAAATATTCGCGAACTTTCCGCATATATAATACATATATTATGTCCATGACTCTGTCAGAATTCTCAGAGCTCAATAAAAGTAACCCCTATACAGCATACACAGCCGTCGTTCTAAATTGTTTAAGTACTAATCTACTACTTTGTTTGTTTTACCTAGCCATTCCGCACTTAGCCTCTTGATTGGGCCGTTGTACGTAAGAATATACTACTTTGTTACAAACTTTGATTGTTATTTACATCCAAAATCTTCAAATTAGTATATTAATGTAATATGTCACCCCTATGTGACAACATGTTCATTGGGTTGAATAATCTGGGTGTCTTCTAAGACGCAAAACTGTCAAGAATAGTTGAGTTCACCGATGTTATTTAGAATATTGATGCCGGCTCAGGTATAAAAGAAGATACTTCCATGAAAGCATTTCATTTGAGTCTTACGCCTCACTAAGTGACTACAACGTAAACTTTAGGAGACTTAGCTTTCACGATGAAATTTTCAGTAGCAATAATTTTAGTTGCGTTACTCTGTGGTTTCGTGTCAGCTTATGAGTCCTATAAACCGTGTGGCCGAATTTTGTCCAAAATATTGGATAGAATATGCTGGAGTGCGGGGAAGGCAAAGCATGATATCGAGTGGTATTTGCCGAGGGAAGGTGCAGAAGTATTTGGTGCGATGCGTGGCAAACGAAGTTTGGTCTTTGAGTGCTGTTACAAAGGTTGTACGATTGAAGATCTACTTACATACTGCTAATTAATGTAAACGTTATTTAAGGAAGATTTTTTATCAATAAATATTTGCTCAGCTAAATACTGTCTTGTTCATTTTTGAAGTACATCTTTGAAATTATTTACATATTTCATTTTTTAGTAGTCATAAGTATATGTTGTTCTGTCTACATAGGACTAAGTTGAGTATTGTATGATAAAACCGGTAACTTTCCTACTCAATGACAACTTGAAAAACGTTTTTGATCGGTTTTCTGTGGGATCATGGTAGCACTAAGTTGTAATCAGCCAGATTTACCTTCATTCTGTAGTTTCAGCATGATGTGCAACCAAGATGCAGATGGATAGACACATAAAAACGATTAAAGTAGCATTTGTAATGAAAACTATATAATTAATCCAGTAACTCTTAAGACTCGTTTGGTTACTAAAAACAAAATTATAGGTGAATATTTAAGATACAGTTTCAAAGAGCAATGATAGTTTCTTATACGCCTTTTATTCCCGTGCGTAAATCCTCTCGGATACGAGCTCCTGGTGGCATGTCGGACTTGAACCGACTAAAACCGCACGCCGTCTCTGATACTAGAAGCTGGGTAACCAGGAACAACCTAGAAAGGAAAACCCTGAAACCCCGAGGCTTATTTAAACACCTATTACTATCGAGTATAAATGTAAATGCCGACCACAACTTTATAACAGACGTAGAAAGCCTGCAGCAATGACTCACATGCAAAAAATCGAGCTTACTGGCAATGCCGCGTAAAATGATTTTTGTACTGGCGCACAAACAGCGTACTAAGGATGCATATCTCTTACGCGTAGTGTTAAAGGAACTGTTTAAAACTTCACGTAAATGTTCACAACACAAAACTAAGTGAACAAGGCACCACAATCCTGTAGCTTTCTTCAGTTATTTTATTTTGTTATTTTTGTTTTTAGTTACTTTTTTTCTGTAATCTATACTAATATTATAAAGACGAAAGATTTGATAGTTATTTTGTTTGCATTGAATAGGCTATGAAACTACTGAACAGAGTTGTAAAGTTCTTTCACCATTAGAAAGCTAACTTAGTAACTTAAGGTACATTACATTTGCCAAAAAGTTATGGATCTGTATGAAAGCTTCGATAATGAAGCCCAAGGTGAAAAAAACCAAGCCAAAAAATCCCTATATTGACAAAAAATTTTAATGAAAAATACGGACTTTAAAAACTAGATCAAATTTAAATGGGGCCACGCGAGGAGCACCAGCGCTCAGATAAAAAAAGAGTCATCAATATCGGTTCACCTAGTCGAAAGTTCTCCAAATCTTGTTGTTCGAAAGTTGAAAGAGGTAACAAACAAAAAGAGATATAGTAGAATTGATTAACTCCGCCTTTATTGAAGTCGGTTAAACATCAAAGGTTCTGGCAGGATTCTGTTAGGCCACCGTATAAAAACACTGCTTTTTACGATTTTTCTCTTTAAGTCACTACATTAAACTGATAATTTCGGATAATTATATCTGTTAGAACGGCAGGCTGAATCGCAAACATTTTTTTTTCTTTAAAAAGACAACTCCCGCATTAGGAATCCTGTGTCGCGGGGGACTTTACAAACACTCACGTAACGGAAACAAAGACCACCTGGGTTCAGGCCATTAATTTATGTATCACACAAAGTGTTGAACCCGTAGCACTTGGCAAAGTAGAAATCGGCGTGGCGACCGCGAAAACAATAGCAATCAGTTAGTTTGAAAAGGTAACAGTATCCACATCTGGCACAATAAATAGTTATTAAAATCGTAAAAGTAAACAAAAAGGTTTCGATTCCAGGTTCTATTGCAATTCTCAGAAACAAAATACACGTGTGTGCAGCATAATAGAAGACCAAAATCCACATTCTCATTCTCTTCAGTCAATTTGTTACTTATCTGACATCTACACAAGACGCACTTTAACATATTTTGTTGAGTAATTCGAAAAACTTTTGAGATGTCGCAAAGGAAAATAAAATAAATTATTAAAGAAGAAGAAAAATCGCGTATTAGGTATGTCAAAGCTTGAAGCTGGTATTCCAAACAATTGGCTGAGGAATATGGTTTTTCACACTCGACCATCCAACCAACACTTTGATTTTTCTCTCTATCCAAATGGCTTAACCTTTTGGAAAGAGAAAAAAAAATCTAATTTTTTGGTTACAGTTTATTGAAAATAAAACGATCAAGAACAACAAAGCCTACGAATGTGGAGGAAGCTTTGTTAAAGTGGTTAAATATCAAAGGACAAATAATGTGGCTATAAATGGACCAATTCTTCAACAAAATTAAACGTTAATAGGCTGCGTAGCCTTTATCATGCCTCAGATGTCCGCCTCATGCAACATGTAATGCAGGTAGTGTTAATATATAAATTAATAAAATATAAATATAATCAAATTATCTTTTAATATGCTATTATTTTGTCAAGCTCCGACACGAAGTTTGAGGGATGTCAAGTATGAGTTGCACGTGTAAATCTATGTGTCTGTGTGCTCTGTTCTATGTTTGTGTATAATGTATGTCTAAGGGTTATTACGGCATTATAGGTCCCAAAAGAATGGTTTCGAGTGTTTTTTGTCAAAACCAGAATAAGTCGAGTGTTCTAAACTTGGAAAGTTTGCTAAGAGCGTGTTAGAATTTAAAATATTTAAAGTTTTAGGTAAATAAATACCTATAAAGCTGGGGTTGCTGCTAGTTTTTATATAATTTTTAGTACATGACGCTAGAATGTACTAAAATAAATAACATGGTTGTATTGATATACGATAGCAGTCCCTCCTAATACAGACATTGTTCTTAAAAGGAAGGTCTAACATCTATTGGACCCTCATTGTTTATTTGTTAACGAAAATAATCAATTTTCTCTCCAATGGTAATATATTATAGAAAAATAAGCAAAAACATTTCAATTGCTTTGATAAGCCGTGGACTCCACTTTTACTGATTACAGATAAGTTTAAGATATTGATGTATCTATGGAAGATACGTTCGTTAAGACAAATTCGTCTTTTTCTCTCTTTTTTAAAATAGTATGTAAAGACCTGAATACTATTTATGAATACTTCACTATACTGCGTGCGGTCAATGTATACTTTCAACGTATTTTAATCTCTACTACACTGAAGTAGAGAATCCTGTAAAATTTTCGAAGCCACTTACGGTGCTTTTATGCCCCAAACTTAGTGCGATTTGTCCTAACATTATACCAAATCTCAAATTATAGCACACAAGAGTATTTATGGAGCAACCATCAATAATTTAAGCACCATCACGACCGCTCTGTTCTTGTAATTATTGACAAAACAGCACCATTTTCGTTTATGAATGAAAAAAATAAACAAATAGAATGAATTTCAACAACTGGACCTAATTAATACTTTTTTGGGCGGGGGCACCCCAATGCGTGCGAATCGTCGAT
This sequence comes from Hyphantria cunea, assembly GCA_003709505.1. NCBI lineage: Eukaryota > Metazoa > Arthropoda > Insecta > Lepidoptera > Erebidae > Hyphantria > Hyphantria cunea. Next base: position 155,073 of record PKRV01004359.1, on the reverse strand, counting down.
TCCCAAAAAGTTTCAATTTGGCTAGACTCATTGGCGCTGCGTAAAGATGTGGCTTCACTGTGCATCTTCTACCACGTTTACCACGGGGAGTGCTCCGAGGAATTGTTCGAGCTGATTCCTGCCGCCTCTTTGCCACATCGTCCTTCGCGACTGAAACTTCATCCCCATCATCTAGATGGTTGGCAGTCTACAACTGTGCGCTTTTCAGGGATTTTTCTGCCTCACACAACAAAACTGTGGAATGAACTGTCGCCTGCGGTATTCACGTACTAATACGACCTTCAAATCTTCAAGAGAAGAGCGTACTCCTTCTTAAAAGGCCGTCAACGTACTTGTGACGCCTCAGGTGTTGCGGGTATCCATGGGCGGCGCTTACCATCAGGCGATACGTCTGCTCGTTTGCCTCCATTATCATAAAAAAAAAGAAATTGGACTACACCGGAAGCCACCAGCTTTCAAAAACCTTTTATCTGAAAGTCCAGTTGAAAGTTATGAGGTAAAATCATAGAAGTAGTAACATCACCAGGTAAGTCCGATAAAATCGAACATGAAAGTCTCTTTCGCATTTATATTCTTTGCTTTAATGGCCGGTTACGAGTCTGCTCGAACGTCTCAAGTACGAGCTTGCGGACGCCGCCTTTCTGATATTCTTGCAGCTGTCTGTTGGGATTCTGAAGTCGTTAAACGTGATGCTGAAGTGGTGAAGTGGTGGACGAAAAGGGAAAACGTTCAAGCACTTGGTGGTGTTCGCGGTAAGCGAGGCCCCGTCGACGAGTGCTGCTATAAATCCTGCACAATTGATGAACTATTTACATACTGCTAATGAAATTCTTCTCTCTGAATATAAATACAAATTCATGTGACTTAATAAATACTTGGTCAATTAAATTACTTATTTCTTTTTGGACGGTTTCTGTACGTAAATTCTGTATCAAAGTCTTACAGTCGTTATCATTATCTCTACTTGGCACTAGGAATAGGTTTTCAGAAACAGCCTGAACTTTTCTCAAAAAGAGTATTTTTTCTTTACAAAAAAACAAAATAAACATTGATCCCGTATATAAATGAAATTATAAAATCAATCGTATTAAAAAAATATATAGATGGTTCAAAATTTTAACTAGAGATAGATTATTTAAAACTACAGTTAGTGGTTCAAGAAACAGAGAGGAATGTGGGTTACTTCCCTAGACATAAGATAGCACTTTGTGTAGCCCTTTAATTATAGTTCTTAGTTTGGGTGTTCTTTATGTCCGTTTCGTGATTGTTTGTGTACTCCCCTACGACTAAGTATATATTCTGAGTAGTTGTTGATGTTTTTTTTAAAAAGAAATCTTGTGAAAAATAACATTTAACGATACTAAGTTATAACATTTCAAGGACTCAAGTAATTCAAAGTAAAGTAATTAAAAAATTTCAAGGCAGACATGAATTGATTATTAAAATTTAATGTCTGCTTTCTTAAAATTTAAAACCGATGTCTTTTTCATAAGCAGTGGCAGTGGTAAACTTAAAAACGATACCCATATTACATTTAAGACTTGGTTAGACCGTTTTACCCCTTAAAGGGTTGGTATTTGAAAAACCCTTGCTTGAAAACTGTTTTATTTACTTGTTTAGTTAAAGGGCTAACGTCGCGAAGTTTTAAAACGAAAAGTCTATGCAATCTTGATACTCCATACAAACTTTGAAGCCCCGTTCCACCCCTTTAGGGGTGAATTCTTTATTATTATTTATATATGCATGATATGACGAGCGATTTAAAGAGATTAAAATATATTTGAAAACATTACCAAGATTCCAATGTTTTCAACATATCGAATGTGTATCACATTAGACACCACTCAAAACTTTCCAGTATTTTTGAGACATTTTAACTCAGTATCGGAAATGATAAATTAATTAAAGTTAGCAATAAATATTAGAATTAGAATTTACATACAATGTTTAGTAACGTAGATGGAAAAATTTATTTATAGCTCTTTGAAATATCCAACCCCAAATAATGGGTGTGGGTAAACCAACTATCAAAACATCGGAAAAACGATTCTGTGGGCGGTCAAAAAATAGTAGCTGAAATTTTTTAACGATCATTTTTGTATTGTAAAATCTTTGCCCACAAATCAGTTATTGTGCTGTGGGTACTAATAAAAAATATAGTCAATATTCTACAATCTGTTTTGTATGGAGGACTTCTTCTATCCTTATTTACTTAAGGCTTTTATTAGAAAATAATGTGTTAGCTACATTGGTCTCTGTTATGTTATAGTAGGAGACAGATGAGGATGTTGTAGTGCAAATAATCTAACTTGAGGTAAAATTACTAGGAATACAAATGAAAAGACCTAAATCGTACATAATATTATTTTACATGACGGGTAAGTGTTGACACATTTGTGAAAGAAAATGCTCCTTGGTCGCTCGCTGTTGAACTTCCCTAAAGTTTGAGGTATACACACTTGGCGAAGTAGAAATCGGTGCGGGCGTGGCGATCGCTTTAGCCACCAAGCCAACCGTGCAGTGTCCTTAGCTTATCTATCTATTTTATTTTGTTTTCTATAAGGATTTTCTTATTGCATCTAATAAATTTTTATGTCAGTGTAATGGAGTAGTTGCATCTCCAATTAAGCCAAAGCAAAATATTTGTAATTTCACATCAGATTAAACGAGTACATTATAACTAAATGCTAAATCAGACGTCAATAAAAATACTTTGGCCTACACTATACAAAAAAATATTTTTTGAAGCTGTTATACTTGGAAAAGACCATGTTATGTAATTCGCTTGCTATGCATTCAGAAACGACATAAACGGAAGAAGTATGTGATAAAACACTTTACAAAGCATAACTTAGGAACTCATTAATATTTAAATCAGAATTCGATCGATCCCATGTGTGTGTCCATGTGTCAATCCCATTTTCCATGTTTTCATATGAGAAAGTGTGCATTGGGGTATATAATGTAGGTGACTTACAAGGGCAAAGCTGTCTCACACCATTAAGGTTGATATTTAATGTTAATTTGAATATCAGCAACTGTTCAGGTATAAAAAGAGAGAAATCGCTGAAAGCGTTTCATTCGAGTCTAAGGCCTCAGGACGTAACCATTCCTTAAACGTTCACATACTTTAAACTTTCACCATGAAGGTTCTTCAAGTGTTGCTCTTAGTAGCGTTTGTCAGTATTTTTGTTTCAGCAGAGAAGTCAAAAAAATTCTGTGGTTCTGATTTGTCCGACAGCGTGGCGAGATTGTGCTGGAGCGTGGAAATGGTAAAGCGTGGTGCTGGATGGTGGATGTCACCAGAAGGAGGACGAATGCTTGGAGGAATACGAGATAAAAGGGGTCTGGTCGACGAGTGCTGCTTTAAACCCTGTACTGTTGATGAACTCCTCACATACTGCTAACTGCTCGGATTTTTTGAATTGAATTGACTCTAAATACAAAGTGATATATTTTAAATACATTATTTTTTTGTCAATTAAATTTCGTATTTCATTTTAATCACTCTCTTAGTCACCTTTTCCCACCACTCCCATGAGATGAATGTAAGTGACAATTCGTATCACAATGCTACTTACTCTGCCACGATACGAATCATAAAATAAGATTCATTTATTTATCGGTTTTTTAAAAAGGAACTTTAAATATCTTTAAACCCTTATAAGATCATTGTTTTGTTTGTCAAGACAATTGTTGTCCGTCTATCTGTCTATCAAGACCCCTTTTCGCAGGAACGCGTGAAGGTATCAAGCTGAAATCCATAACAAACATTCAGGTCTACTGTCCCTCGGAGCTATCAAAAAATCAAACTTTTAAGATATCGCCATTAAAAGATACAGCCGTTTATGCTGCAAAGTTTTGACACTCGCAAAGGAATCAAAACCTTCAGGGTACTTCCAGTGAATTAAGACTCTTGAAATTTGTTATGAAGCAACGTCTTATAGAACACAAAGAAAAAATTACAATAAGCATAAATTTTTAGTTACATCATATAATATATCCACAGGTATGTATGGAACCCTCGGTCCGTGAGTCGGCGGTTTTTTTTGTCTCTGCATTAATCTAATTTGAACATTGAAGACTGCTTAGAAAAAAAAACTCTCAAAGAACCTTTCATTTAAATGTTATATCTCAACGTTTAACGTTTTTTACAATTTAAATTTTACAACTTTTATGATGTTTTCAGTGGCTTTTTCTCAAGTCTCTGGTTTTGTATCAGCAGTAAAATCAAAGTGGTTCTGTGAACCTGGACTGTCCAATATAGTGGCAAACTTATGCTGGAACCTATTAATGGTTTAACAAGGTAATAAATTGTAGATGTCGCCGGAAGGTAGATGAGTATTTGGAGGGGTGAGTGACTGACTGACTGACTGCTATGAACCTCATGCATTAATTGTTGACGTACTGCTACGGGCTTCTTCTGCACTTCATTAATCATGAAGAGTGGAAGTCAATAAATAAATGATTTTTCTCATTAAATAATTATGTTTATTTTTTTCCCAGTTTACGTTTCCAGTTTAACTATATTTTTTGTCTTCATCATCATCAGCCCGTTGCAGTCCACTGCTGATTATAGGCCACTCCCAAGAAAGACCAGAGAGCCCATTCTGTTTGGTTCTTTTTAAACAATTGCAATTTGTTAACGTCTTGTCTTAACAAAATTTAACAAAAGAGACCTATAATAGCTATAGTAACTACGTATAATGATTGTTTGTACAAAAGAACAAAATTATGGGGATGTTATTTTTTTTTTAATATTAGTAAAACTGGTGGCTAAGTATTTCTTCTAGTTATCATTTCGATGACAAGCCTCTTTTTTTCACGTGAGGAAACCCCCTCGGGCCTTCACCCCACCGGGGCTTGCGGCGGGGCGGTGTGTCGGAATCGAACCGACTAAAACCACACGGTGTGCCACTCTGGGCCTAAGACGGGAGAGATCCGAGAACCGCTTTCATACGCCATCCGAACCCCTCCCAGCGCTTGCCCGCACTGAAGCGGGAACCGTCTGCTGTTAAAAACTCTTAAATTAGGCGACGTACGGTACACGCGTCACATCGCCCCCTCATGGCTGGCCTGTGAAGTGGATGGAGGGGAAAACCCGTCCCGCCCATCCGCAGCCACACGCCCGGGCGATGACAAGACCACTTCAACCCCGTTCTCAATCTTAACTGGTATAATTAAGGTATAATCAAGTGTATATGACTTTGGGCCTTCTTTAAAAGGAAGTGTAAATTTAATCTTGAAGTATTCTTCTTTCCATAAAAAAAGAATTTTTATGGACATATTACTTTTCCAATTTTGCACAGGCACACTAAATGTCTGATAGCAGTAGCCTTAGATATTCCTTGAATAGACTTGAACCTGGTAGAACAAATAGTCTTGCTAGAGTTTAGCCTAAACTGTAAAATAAAATCCTGGCTGGAATTTAACCTAGACAGCAATACATATTGAAAAAAAAAACAATTTTAAAAGCATTATTTAGCTTTCATCATCATCAGCCTATCGCAGCCCACTGCTGGATATAGGCCTCTCCAATTTCACGCCACTTAGTTCGATCTTGCGCAAATCATCGCTCCACCTGGCCTGTGGACGTCCTACACTACGTTTGCCGAGACGCGGTCTCTACTCAAGAACTCTTTTACCCCAACGGTTATCGGTTCTTCGACAAATGTGGCCAGCCCACTGCCACTTCAGCTTGCTAATCCTGTGGGCTACGTCGATGACCCTGGTTCTTTGTCGGATTACCTCGTTTCTGATGCGATCTCTTAGAGAAACGCCGAGCATAGCCCTCTCCATAGCACGCTGAGCGACTTTGAACTTATGGACCAGTCGAACCGTAAGTGTCGACGTTTCGGCTCCGTATTTCATTACGGGTAGGACGCACGCATTGAAGACTTTCGTCTTTAGGCACTGTGGGATCGACGATGAGAAGACCCGACGAAGTTTCCCAAACGCTGCCCAACCTAGCTGGACTCTTCTGTTCACCTCGTCCTCAAAGTTGTTTCTACCTAACTGCAAAGTCTGCCCGAGGTATACATATTTTTGAACAACTTCGAAAACGGCACCATGTACCGCAACCGGTTCCGGTAGTACATGTTCATTGAACATGACCTCGGTCTTGTCCAAGTTCATCTGAGTCAGCAGGTCGTTCAGCATCTGTTGTAGGTCCTGCAGCGTCTCTGCCATGATGACGATGTCATCTGCAAATAGCTTTAGTATCGTGTATATAACCATTCAAGCTTAAGAATGAAAATGACACAATAGTTATATCAAAGTGACTGTCGGGATATTTAATTTCATTTAGACGTAAAGTTATTTTTTATTAAAATAGTTACTCTTCAGCATGGCTGGTTCTTTTCTTTTTTTTACTAAATAACCGAATTTATTATTCTCAAATACTTGTAATTTCCTAACCCCTCAGATAATTCATTCTGAATTTTAAACTGAATTGTGTAATTTAAAAATAGCAAACACATTATGATGAATTTTTATTCGGAATGCGATTATTTCTTATACACGAGGTAATGTTTCTTAATATGAGTGTGTGTGTGTTTCTCACATATGTGACATGACTGAGGGGGAGGCGAATGGAATTGTGACGTGGTAGAATAGACGTACAGTAAACAGTCCACTTTTAATAGATTACTCAGCTGCCAGTATATATTAAGTTATTCCACTTCACTGCAAGAGGACTGTTTTATTCCTATTTACAAAAATTAACAATTCAGTGGCTTAAAATCTGTAGATGCGAATGGGAAGCTCCTTTAAATTTCAAACCTTTTTATATAACTTAGTAAGTCATCAATATTTATATGGAATTTCATTAACATCATATGTCAGTCCAATATGATAATATGTGCAATGGATTGGATATTGTTGGTGAAGTCACCCTGAAAGATCAAGAGGTAAAACTGTCACAAATTTATCGATGTTAGTTTGTATATCGATCATGCCTCAGGTATAAAAGAAGAGACTTCGAGCAAAGCATTTCATTTAAGCATTGCTCCTCAACACCTAACTACTTCCTAGAAGCTTATATACTTAGAGCTTTTAGCATGAAGTGTTTAGCAGTATTATTCTTATTCGTTTTAGTCTGTGGTTGTAAGTCAGCAGAACTACCTCAGAAATTCTGTGGTCCTGATCTCTCTGAAATGGTAGCGAGAATATGCTGGAACGTAGAGATGGTAAAACGAGGTGATGGGTGGTGGTTGAGGCCAGAAGGAGGACGAGTGCTTGCAGGGATGCGTGATAAACGGGGTCTGGTCGACGAGTGCTGCTACAAACCTTGTACTGTTGATGAACTGCTCACGTACTGCTAACGAATCTTTTCTAGACTGCACTGTAAATATAAATTCTAATGAATAAATACATATATAATAACTAAAAATCGGTATTTCATTATGATAAGGTAAGATTTTTTAAACGTCCATTCACGAGGTTTGCCACAACTCAAGATTGAGTGGTAGATAATACAATGCCACATGGTATTATCTACCACTCAATCTTGAGTTGGTTCAGTAAGAGACAAGGAAGGTGCATATGTGTGATAGGAAAAAGAGAGAGAAGGAAAAAATATTTTATAGATAACAATTATAATATTAATGCTGTATAAGGTAAATACACGAATACACATATTAATATTTTACTATGACCATAAAAAAATGAAAATATTTAATATATAAATATAATTTGTGTACTTAATTACAAAATATATAAATTTGAAAATAATAAAAATACAAAAAATCCATAGTAACGAAGTCATGACAATATTTATGTTATACCTTGTACAAGTTGATCTTTTTGACAACCGGGCTAGTGACGGGAAACAGTAAATATCTAGTAGGCTTTTGGACTACAAGATATTTTCTGCTTTAAAATACTTGTAACTGTGACGAGATGGTGTGGGTGTATTATATATGTGACGACGTTTGGCTTATATGGCCAGTCGATGGAACGATGGATTGCGTAATTCAAATTAGAATTAAATTTTTTTTACCTTATTTTTTCTAAAAAGAGATATACCAGCTATAGAGACCCCAACCACTAGCCAAAAAGACACCAAGCAAAAGGAACCCCGTTCCTAACAATAACTTAACAATGATCATTAATATCAATATTTGTAAAAGTTACTGCTCGTTATTCGTGTTCCATCCATCCGACCGATGTAACATTGTACAAGTGTCTATTATTTTCAGTGTTCTTACTTACATTTTACTTTGAAGCAAAAAGAAGTCTTAAAATTTTCGGATAACGCTTGAATCTTTAGGGACTTTTGTGTTATATGTATTTTTTAAATATTTTTACAATATTTATTATAATTAAATTAAGAAAATAATATGTTCGTCATTGCAAAGTTATGTCGATCAGAGAAAAATACATCTGTCAAAAAGATCAAGCCAACAGGGTATCGTCATATCTTGAGAAGTTCTCGGATTGGAGCTTTAAGCTTGTCACGATTTGTTGATAGGAGATTTTTTTAAAAATTTTATGAGAAATTAGTTACCACGAACCGCTGATCTGATGCCACTGTTAAGATTTAAATTAATTATATTTGCACAACGAGATATAATCTCCATACCTGCTGTATCCTAGGCCGTTTCGGCCACGGTGGCCAGTATCAATAGAGACTAGTCAACTATGTAAGAGATGTTAGAGTTTACTCTTAACTATCTCAGCCTCATAATCCGATGGAATGACTATCCGGCACGATTGAAAAGAGTTCAGGCCCAGGACCGACAGTTTTAATTGATCTAAGCCAACGGGGTTTTTGATCCCAACTTCTAAACTCCAGGTTGTTATAAAAACATTTTTAAAATTAGAAAAAACTCAACAACACTTTTTTGCCCACCCGAAAATCGAGCACGAGACCTCTTAATCGGTTACCCTAACCGCTGGACGAACGAAGCAGTTTACCTATAACAATATTAAAAGCTAAAGTGTTTTTTTCAACTGTAGATTTATTTAATCATACCCATCTTTAAAACTACAAAACTATACTACCACCTAGTTGGCTAAACTTATTCTATAATATTTTTCATGAATAAAAAGAATCAAAGATCAAATTAGAAAAAAACTTCACAAATATTTTAGCCACATTTGCTGCATTTATTATTAATGATACATAGAAACAATGTGAATAGGCTACAAGAGTACTGGAAATAAATGATAGTATGTTAAGGCTTGAGCTACTCTTAAATCGACTGTAAGAGGAATGGGAACTGTCCCATTCATCTTCCAGTCTTAACTACTGAGCTGCGATGAACTGTTTCTTAGAAATAAAAAGATGAAAAAAATAAACATTGAAAATAAATGCTTGCATCAAAAATAGCATATTTATGAGAACATATCGTTCAGTTTTAACGTCATCGTATACCGTTTAAACGGTTGGTTGCCACGAGTTCTACTGTACTAAGTGTTGCGAGTTCAAACTACAAATAGGATAACACTTTATGTCACAAACAAATTTGTTGTCGTAAGACTGGATGTTCTTTGTGTCTGTTTCATGTATGTTTGTATATCCCCGCGACATTGGATTTATTCCTAATGTAGGAATGGTCTCTTTAAATAAGAAAAAAATATCGAATAATGGTTTTAACAGAAACAAATTATAAAGTTGTGATATAAACGCGATTCAATAATATTTTTTTAAATGTATAGAAAACAGTTTATAATGTTTCACGCCTAGTGTTAAATTCAAAGTTAACTGTGGAAAAAAATAGTTTTGTGTGGGATGAAGGTGAATGCCAATACCCTAATTGTTTTTATTATATTCATGCAACGCGAAGGGGCCCTTTCTTTAACCATGTATTTAAGAAATACTAGAAATTATTAAATCTACTAGATTTTGACTGTGTGTCTCGATTACCGCTGTATAAAGTAGTCTATGTGTTTCCTTAAGAATCATAGTCTTTTTTTGAAGTTCATTCATTGAAATCATGAAAGTTTAACATAACAGACAGAGCTACTTTGGAATATGTAATATAAGTATAGAAAAAAATTTCAAAAAATCACATTGTTTTGTTTTACTAAGCATGTAGTCCAGTAGCCCTATGTAATAAAAGTCTCTATTCGACTGAATTTCTTTGACGTATGATTCACTTTACATAATATTTATTATAAATATGACTATAGTTCTTTCACGTCGTTGCGCGTAAGTACAAAGTTCAAAGGAAATTCATCGTAGTTTGAAAACCGATGTAAATTGACAGCTCGTTTTTGATGAGAGTTGCCAAGATTTGGTACGACCTGGCTGGGTCTATTTTTCCTGATTAAACTCTGAAGCTTTTAAGAGTAGAGTGAAAAGGCTTCTTTTGGATGGGCGTGTACCACCTTCTTCTTCATCTGCACTTTCCATCAGGTGCGGTGGAAGACAAACGCCTATTCCATTACAACAATATAATATATATATATTGTAGATTTTTTCCCCCTACTGGGTAAAGATACTCAAGCACGATCCCGGTAGGCAATAAATTTCTGAATTTTAAGTTGCCGTTGCTGTCGTTTGTTTTCAATCCAAAAAAAGTTTGTAGCGACCCCGATATACGGCGAAAATAAGAACACACTACAGCACCAGCTATCGAAGAGAATGAGAGGGAAATGCGCTACTAATCCTGCATCGTGTCATAGAAGTTCTCGCGCCAATTATCATTTTTACAGTTTCCCAACAGCAACCATTGGCCCGTGTCCCGCCAATCACAATCATCTCGCCTGATCGGAAGATTTTCTCTTTGTGTTCAAAGGGCATGGTACCCAAACCTCTATAGGTTCATTCTCAGAGAATCCATTGGGATTTTTTTCCTTCGATTTCAATAGGAATACAGATGTATACATGATATAAGATATGTTGCAAAGGTTTACAAGACTTCGGGGATGTTTTCTAATGGTGGAAAAGGAATAATGCAAAATATGATTATGTAAACACAATGTACATGTAAAGTTCAAATATATTAATATTTATTTATCTTTTTTGTTTAGTTTAAAATAATGTTGCCTAAATCGTTAACAGTGTGTGAGTAGCTTGTGAATAGTACAAAATTTATACAAATAGTACAAATCTCGTCGTTATGACTACATTTGATGCATTTATATACTTTGAGATACTTTTCAACCTTTTAATTAAGACTTCATTACTTCAGAGTCACAGGTAGAAGCTTTTTTAACTTTTGGCAGCCGTATCGGAGTGTTTCTCAACAGCTTCTGCTGCTATCTTTCTACATACCACCATAACCAATGCCACTGCAAGAGCCAATTTCATTTTGATTAGAGAAATTTACTGCAAAAGCCGTGGGCGCTCCTTAGTAGAAATCAGCTACAATTAAGGCGCTTGTTTACAATAAAAAGCCTTTTATATTTCTTAGTAATTCATCAATATTTATATCGGCTTTCATTAAAATAATTTATCAACTCCATATGAGAAGGTGTTCATTGTGTTGAATAATCTAGGTGACTTACAAGGGGTAAAGCTGTCAAGATTGCTTACCTTTACCGATGTTACTTTGAATATTAATGAATTCTCAGGTATAAAAGATGAGACTCCAATGAAAAAAATACATTTGAGTTTTGTAGCTCAACACAAAATTACTACTCATCCACATTTTTGTACTTCGATCATGAAGTTATCTATCATGTTACTCTTAGTATCATTGGTCTATGGTTATGTTTCGGCTGAAAAATCTAGGAAATTCTGTGGGACTGAACTGTCCAAAATCGTGGCAAATTTGTGCTGGGATGTAGAGATGGTTAAGCGAGGTGGGGGTTGGTGGATGCCACATGCACCGGGGCGTATGCTTGGAGGGATGCGTGACAAACGAGGTCTGGTCGACGAATGCTGCTTCAAACCTTGTACTATTGATGAACTGCTCACATATTGCTAAAGGACCTCTTCTGCAATGCACATATAACCTGATTGTAAATATAAGATCATGAAAATAAATAAATACAAGCACATTTAAATTTTGTATTTGATTTTGGTTGCTTCTGAAATGTATCTCCATGAACTATACTAACTGTACCAATTGTATTCTAACTTTTATAGACATTATTAAAAAAAACATAAAACGTCATTTTTAATTAAAAAGGATAGAAGCTTTTAAATGAAAACAGTTTCTGGCAGTTTCATTCATTCACCCTTGAATTTTTAACACCTTAAATTTTACCCAAAAAAGAGGTCGTTGAAGAACTTTGGCGGTTATATATATCTTTTTTTTTTTTTATATATTTAAGCTGCCAAAATGACTCTGCCCTGCCTGGTGGAAAGCATGAGCAGAATCCAAGAGTGGTGGCCACCATCCTCAATGCGACAAAGAACAATGCAGCATGGTGACCCACACTATGGCGGCCTGGGGGGAAGGGGGATGGTGAGGGGGATAGGGGGCATTGGGTTGGGGTATGGGCCTCTGGTATCCTCTCTCACTCGATGAAACACAGCGTAAGCGCTGTTTCACACCGGTTTTCTGTGAGGCCGTGGTATCACTCCGGTCGAGCCGGCCCATTCATGCCGAAGTGTGGCTCTCCTAAGGATATCTACGGAGATCTCACAAGATATGAACAACATCCCGCTAGATGTATGCGGGATATTGAGGAAAAACCGTCCGCCAGATAAATGCTGACCATCTCAATAAACTAGATAATCTTAATTAGCACTGCCATTCAACGTGGCAATGCTGCTAGCCGTTTAGGATCGCTATAAGTAGGTGATGATGCGGAGGAAGTTTTGATGTTTGTATGTTAATGTTATTGATTCCTTTTTCTCTTACATTTCCTAGTATTTTTTTATGATTGGAATGATTTAAATGATAAACAGAATGCAACCATGTTTTTGATCTATTTTCGACTTCCACATACAGCGTCAACATAAAAATATACGACACTGCCATCTACCGAAGAAACATCGAACTACGGAGTAACGAAGAAAACTAAGAAACTACCAATCCTAAATCGCGCAATAGAAGTTCTCGCGCTGATTAACATATATACAACTTCCCAACATCAACCGTTGGGCAGTGGCCCGCCAGGCATGATCACCTCGACTGGTCGGAGTATCCTCCCTTTGTGTTGGAGGGACATGACACCCATTCCTTTACAGTGGTGACCCCGACGTGATTGGAAGCAGCCTTCGTAGGAGCAGATCAACTGCAGCAGCATCACCGCGTCACCATCACGTTCACTCCCACAGTAAGTCTCAGCCAGCCAGCAACCTCGGCCTCAGCAGGGATACACCACATGCAGGAAGCGACCGCTCCAACCTGGTTTACCCCTACGGCCTCAACAGCGTCTAGGCACAGCACACTGCAACTACGGTCCATGTAAGCAGAGCATTTCTCTTCCGTCTATGCAGCAGCCAGCCACTACGCAGCAATCGCCCCGAGTCACTGGGGACCTCACCGCAGCACTGCGCACCGCCTGCATTCCCGACTCACTGGGATCAGCGGACTTTAGCCCCGACTCACTGGGACTAGCGGCATTCAGTTCCGACTCACTGGAACTTGCGGCACTCAGTTCCGACTCACTGGAACTATTCAATCCTGGCACTAGCAAGCTCCACAACAGAGCACAGACAGCTGACTCATCCAGATATTGACCTCCGGTCTTGGAGGGGAGTGATGTGGCGACTTCTACATACAGCGTCAACATAAATATATATATGACAGCGCCATCTACCGAAGAAACACCGAACTACGGAGCAACGAAGAAAACAAAGAAACTACCAATCCTAAATCGCGCAATAGAAGTTCTCGCGCCGATTAACATATATACAACTTCCCAACATCAACCGTTGGGCAGTGGCCTGCCAGGCATGATCACCTCGCCTGGTCGGAGGATCCTCCCTTTGTGTTGGAGGAACTTGTGGCCCGTGCCTCTAAAATACAATTAAAATAGATCGTTTTCTTAATAACTGCATTCGATTCGTTTTTAATCAAGCAAGTGTGAGCTCATATCTGCTTTACGTTCGGAATCGCAATTGTTTCCAAATTACCAGCACCGCAGTTTGCGAGCACCGGCTTCTCCTTTTTTTCCTCAACTCCATATTGTTACCTATATACCTCACTTTACCACATTCTTGCTTCTCATGATCCTACTACGACCCAAATCTTCGTACCATAATGTTTCTACAATGTCCCCTTCACACCTCCCACTTAATTATTCATTCTTCCTTCAATGTTTCTGTTCTTCTTTGGAATGCAATCCCCGCCTAAATCAGGAAACAACCCTAACATCATATACCTGTGTATAGTATAAAATGTATGTATGTTATATTAAAACTAATGTATTGTGCATTCATAATTCTTCAATTAATATATATTACTAACATTTAATGTAGGTGAATTTCTTACTTACAGAATCCAATCTCTTTGCATCTTGCAATTCAACACAATGAAGTCGTTCGTTTGATTATGGTTACAACAAAACATGTTTGATTAGTTTTTACTGCATATTTTACGTTGTATCTATCCTTTTTTTTACCTATGGAAACCCCCTCGTGCCTTCACCCCACCGGTGTTTGCGGCGGGGCGGTGTGCCAGAATCTAACCAACTAAAACCGCACGGTGTGCCACTCTACGCCTGAGACGGGAGGGATCCGGGAACCGCTTTCGCTTGAGAGTATCGCTCTCCATCATAAACCAACTTGTGATCAGGTCGTGTAAGGGTGAAAACCGCTCTCCGTCCGGAATCCAGCCACCCGTCGATAAACTTCGGCGAGCACTTCCGCTTTCAAATCTCACGGGGGTGTTCCGGCCAAGGCGCACGCCACCTCGGTCGATAACGTGCGGTATCTGCGTATGGCTCTGACCGCCAATACCCTGAGGGCGCCAGACGTGCGTCTTGTTCTGGGCAGTCAAAGTCAACACCCACACACACACACACAACCCCCGTGAAGAGCCAGTATTGCAACCCTCGTTGCAGTACTGGCTCCACTCAGATTGGGCAATGGTCGCCCAAGAGCAGAGGCAGTGTCGACCAGGTTGGGAGCAAGCTGCCGGAAGTGCTCGTCGCGCTGCCCGAAGGCCCAGACACTTCATCTGGGCCCGAACAGGTAAATCACCAGAGAGACACCCCTGGTGACCAGGCGAGCTGCCTCCTGGAAGTTCGCTCGCCGGGCGACCAAGGTGTCATCGGCATAACAGATTACAGAGTCGCTCTCAAAGAACCCAGTCGTACCCCAAGCCCCACAGGAGTGGTCCTAGGAGGTCTGTCCTAGGACAGACCCCTGCGGAACGGCGCATGAAATGAGTCACCGTCTTTAGGCGCCCTCCCGGTCCTTGTACACGACGGTACGCTCCTCTGAATAGTCAGCCACCAGTGGCCTCAGTTACTCTGGCACCGGCACATGGTAGCGGAGAGCTTCCCTGATGCAGCTGAATGGCAGAATATTATAGGCGTTGGTGATGTCCAGAGACACCGCCAACACCACGCCTCCACAGCTCACCGCCTCTTCGGTCACGGCCCTCAGGCGCATAACGGCATCGACCGTCGAACGCCCCTCTCGGAACCCGAATTGTGCACCCGACAGGTCGGGGTCCACCTCGCTGAGGTGCCGGACGGTGCGGGCAGAACGCAGCACCCTCTCGAACAACTTGCCCGCCTCAGACTTGCCCGCCTCGAGTAAATTGATATCCTATGCCGCCCATACTGTGATCTTACTGCTTATTCTTGCAACAAGTATTTGTGACAGCCCAAACTATTTTTGATATTTTTAACAGTGTTATTCAGTGACTAAAAAATAATATTTGCAGTTTAAATACTGAAAAAAACAAATTTATTTTTATGGAATAGTGGGCAAACGAGCACACGTATCGTCTGATGGTAAGCGATTGCCGCCGACCATGGACACTCAGCAGAGGTGTCACAAGTGCGTTGCCTGCCTTGGGGGAATAGGTTAGGGTTTGGATTATGGGCCTCCGGTATCCTCTCCTCTCCCACTCGGTGAAACACAGCGCAGGCGCTGTTTCACACCGGTTTTTTGTGAGGCAGTGGTATCATTCCGGTTGAGCCGACCCATGCATGCCGTAACCATTATTTATGATTAGGGCATTTTTTACGGCATCATTTTCAGCCAAAATATAAAGTTTTCAACACACCTTCTCACACTCAGACACGTACACTTTCATAATCCACAAAGAGAGGATCACTCACACTAATTTACCTCGTAAAATTTAGCCTTAAAATATTTATTTCTTAGTTAATAGATTATTTTTGAAATAAATTCTAAGGGGAGTGCGCCACATGCTGATACAAAGTTCTTAACTAGTTTGGTAATGGATGCTGTTCTTAGGTTTTTGGCCCTACAATGAGGTACTGTATCCTTATTTGGAAAGTTTACTCAATTTGATACTGAAGTCACATTGAAGATTCCACTTTTTATAACTTCTTCCAAATTATTAGTTTTCTATACTTTTGAGAAAAATAAGACGGAATGTCTGTAGTGCATATTGTTTCACTAACATAAACGTTATATGCATGAAGCATTGTAAAATTAATATTTTAATATTGATTATGTTCACGATTGAGTGATGTACTTTATTAGCAAGTCTGTACTGCTGTAATATGAACAACAATTTTGTAAACATTATTCTGAGAATGAATATTATATTGCTATATATCATTATTATTATCTACCAGATCTTACTTCAACATACCTATAGGTAGACTGGGAGAGAATACCTTGAGGCATTAAGTCCGCTTTTGCACATATGTATAAGTTTTAAATAAATAAGTACAATTTAATGATTCAAAAGCTAATTCACTTGAATGTTCATGTGTATTAGGGTTGGAAGGAAATAGTTTGAAAAGCTCTTTTAGACCTCAAAGGTTTTTCATTTTACTACAATTTTTGGAACAGCGCACGTACTACGAACAAAATATTCCTTACCATTTTAAACCCTTTCTTTTCTAAAATCTCCCATTAATATTTATATTGATATTTATTAATATATACGTCACTACATAAGATATTCACTGGGTTAAATAATGTGGGTGTAACGTACAAGGTCAAAATCGTGGCGCATCCTTCTGATTGCCGTTGATATTTTGAATATGTATGACTGCTTGGGTATAAAAGGACAATCTCTGACGAAAGAACTTCATTAGTATCTAACATCCAATCCAGTAACAACTACTCAGAAGTCTCTTGAATTAGAACTCCCACCATGAAATTTTTAGTAGTATTATTGTTAACTGCATTGGTCTATGGTTACGTATCAGCTGAAATGTCTAAGAAATTCTGCGGCCCCGACCTTTCTGAGATTGTAGCAAAATTGTGCTGGAATGTAGAGATGGTGAAGCGTGGTAATGGATGGTGGATGAGGCCCCAAGGAGGACGAGTACTTGGAGGGATGCGTGATAAACGGGGTCTGGTCGACGAGTGCTGCTACAAACCTTGTACTATCGATGAACTGCTCACTTACTGCTAACGGACTGCAACTGCTTTTTCTGATATTGCATTGATTGTAAATATAAGATCATGTGAATAAATAAATACATTGTCAATTATATTTCGTGTTTAATTTGTTTTGTTGGTTGAAGATATTTTGATTTTATGTGTATTTCACGCAATTATAAGAATTGTTATTCAAATTTAGAATATGAATTTCCTTGTATCAGCTAAGTTGGTAAGGTGAGCGTGGTAGTGTTGGGTTATAAGAACTTACTGTTTTTGTTTGCGAACAAAATGTCTAAACAGGGACGACAATATCTTTTAGATAATTTCCTCAAAGAAACGTACATTCTTAAACGATAACGGTACACTGAGTTTAACAGTGAACAAGAAACTAACGTCTGGATATAATAATTCTGAACATGTGGAGCAATGGTATCTCTATTATTATTTCTTTTTAACAAGTTTTTTTGTATTTGAAGGAACGGGTGTCATGTCCCTCCAACATAAAGGGAGGATCCTCCGACCAGGCGAGGTGATCATGCCTGGCGGGCCACTGCCCAACGGTTGATGATGGCATTTTGTTAATATGGTATTCGGCGCGAGAAGTTCCTTTTACGCGATTTAGGATTGGTAGTTTCTTAGTTTCCTTCGTTACTCCGCATAGTTCGAAGTTTTTTCGGTAGATTTCACTGTAGCGTGTTTCTGTGTTGGTTTGTATGTGGAAGTTGCCACACGTGAAGCAAAAACTTTGTTACCCTTTTTACAAAAAACGTACGAATCGAGATGTACGAAATTTAGCACTGTTAAAGTTTATACTGAGGACAAGTGCAGAAAGTTAAAAACGGGTTGCACTCCGGGAGATTCGGCAGAAATGAAAACTTGAATATTAACGTTATTCATTTTTGATATTTTTTATAGTTAGGGAATTGCTTTAATTATTAATACTAATTAGTATAAAAGTACTATCATTTCTGTGATAAAATACAATATTCATTTATTGCACTATCGTACACAAACATGTCAATTTATGGTCTACTCTCCCTCCGTCTTATGAATTTTTGATCAGATCACGTGTCCTGAGGCGAGTTTAAATTTTTTACCCATCACAAAACATGCACAGCGGCGCTAAAGAACTTGTACTTCAAAAAATATAAAAATGAATTATAGTTTTTGAGCCATCTTAGTTTAATTTGAACCTCAGAGGTTCAAATTAAACTAAGATTCATTTTTGTATTTTGCGACCATTTTATATATTTTGCGACAGCTTGTAAAAATAAATAAGTGAATTCTAATCACATTTTGACCACTGGGCAATCACTATTTACTTTTTATAATAATATAAACGTTGGTTTTATTTAATCCCGTAATTATAATGAGAGTCGGAGGTAGTATCGAAAGTACTCCGAAAATGATATGACAGATGCGCCATATTTGAAATAAAATTGCTGGACAACAAAGAGGTTAAATAACAACCTTTATAACGAAAACACAAATAATGAAGTATTTCAGAACTTGTTTCAATATTGACAAGTCTATTTCTCTTTTAAGTCTAAGTATCACCAGACCGCTATGGTGTGGATTACCTTCATGGTCTGCATTCACAGTGAGTTTGCTAGCCACCCTCCTTAGATTCTGCTTATGCTTGCCATTAGATGTTGGCCGAGCCATAAAGATCGTTGTTTTTACCAGTGTGGTAAAGTAAGTTAAATCTTCCTTTCTAATGAAAGTCCTATGGGCAACAATGGATGGTCAAAAGCTGTTAATGATGATAGGTCTGGAGTTTGAATAAATGTTCGTGTGTTGAGCTCGATTATTAATTTTGTGTAATCTATACAAATAAATAAAATTGGCGTATCTGTTTGTAATATTAAAACACAAACAGCTTTTGACTAAATGCATACGAATATTAAATATAAGGTACATATACGAAAATGTCTTTTTTTGAAGTGAAACTTCTTAATGCGCATGAGGGTAAAATTTTTACAAATGTAACGTCACGCAAGTATGCAACGGAACTTCGTAAAAGAGAGAGAAAGCGATCGAGACCGATTGTGAGAGAGTAAGACAGGGCGAACGTAGCATGAAGCAACTAGCGATGGAGTGAGAGTAGGGAGCAAGCAAGTGAGAAAGATCGAGAGAAAAAGTGAGTTAGAGCGATTGTCGTATCACGCACAGTGCCATGGAGCGAGAGGTGGGAGAGAGCTAAGAAGTTTCACTTCTGACATGTGTACTTTGTACGCACGCACTTTTTTTTTTGTCTGTCTTACTGTTTGTTCCGGATTATCTTTGGAAGAGCTGGACTAATTACCGATGTTGTAAGTAGTATCTTGGGCTAGATTTTTTTGGACTAACTTCGCCTCGCCGCTTTGCCCGCGGTTACAATAACAAACGCGGGTAACACCGCGTTCACCTAGCTTATTAATATTTATATGCATACATTCAGAATTTGAGAATGCTTATAACCAGTGTGGTTTCCTGATTTATAGAGATCAGACTGATTGTCATCATCCTTCATAGTCCACTATTAAATATAGGCCTTTCGTTAGAAAGGTGATTTTGCTTTTCTATTTACGTTTGACCTGCAGGTTTTCTTAAAGGATTTGTGTCAAACTTTCAAAGTTTATCTAAACATTAGTTGATCCCTTAGCCGATTCTTTCTCTCTTAGAACACCAAAGGAATGAAAAGGGTTGATGACAGTCCGTACTCGTATTCAGTCACTCACAGACCGATTATTTTTGCACATTTTATTTTATGGAAAAAGTTTTATTTAAATGGACGAGTTTTTTTTATACTACCAAATGTATTTAAGATTAGTTTAATATATAAAACGACGCTCTTACTTAAGACTGGCTGAGCCACCCGCGTATATTGTTGTAACCACGGGCAATAACGAGTACATTCATAAACATAGCACGGCTGACACAGGCTACTTAAATTCTATCAAAAGTTTTTACGTAATCGGATTTTGGTTATTCATCTTTAAAATTAATATATTGATTGAGATATTTGGCAATCCTTGGGGGATTCCTTCGCTAAGCAGTGGTCAAAAAGTAGTTTATGTTCTTCTTCAAGGTCCATTTTATCTCAATACCGAAATTCATCCAAATAATTCCAGCCGGTTTAGACGTTGAAACGCAACAGACATATACACGGAGTTACTTTCGGATTTAAAATATTAGTGTATATTCCAAACGTCATCATTATCGGCCTATCGCAGTGCTCTGATAGGTTATAGGCATTTTTTATGTGTGTCCATTATATTTTTTATCTTCAGTACTAACCTACACTATTTCTTTAGTGTCTTTTCAATGTGTTTTTTACACATGTAATTTATACTTTCGATTATCGGCACTTGATGGAATTCATTGCAATACATTCTAGAATTAAATTCGCTTTTGGTTTTCCGTTTCATGGCATTGATGCCAATGCCAATGAAAACGTTCAGGTACAAGTAAATTTAATTCTAGAATGTTTTGGGACATCTATGGTCTATGTTCTTGGGACAAACGTGTATGTTTCTCAAAGTGTAGTAGAATAAATATTACAATAAATGAGCTAATAAGAATGAATAGCACTAAATTGTACAAGAGTGAAATGAAATTTCCTATAAAATTTAAACTATTTATTTAATCTTATCAGCTAACTTTGAAAGCACCGAGGTCAAGTAAATGAAATGAATGAAATGTTAGTGGTTAGCAGTATGTGAGCAATTCATCAACTGTGCAGGGCTTGTAGCAGCACTCATCAACAGGACCACGTTTACTGCGAAAACCACTAAGCGTACGAACATTTTCCTTCAGCATCTGGTTGCCTGAATCCCGTTTCACCATCTCAACGTCCCAGCACAGAGTCGCCAGAACATTGGAGAGTCGGCGACCGCAGTATATCTGAGCGTGATCACCTAGTACAGCAGTAGAGGCCAACACAACTAAGACTAACACCAATGAGAACTTCATGTTGGTTGTTCAATATCGTCTTTGTAATACTACTCTAGACAGACAGAGACACGACTTAAATGTGACGATACCATTTAACACGGAGGCTTTTAAACCTTTTTGCACTCATTAATATTCAGACCAACAGGCTAATTCTAAGATCCACAAAACGTATGCCCGTAGGACGACAGGTAGGTTATTCGAATGATTGAGCATTATGTGGGAGTGAGTGGGAGGTCTTAGATTTATTTAGAACAACCTAAACGAACATGAGTGTTTGAATACGAATATTAATGAGTCGTTTATCCTATAAAATCTGAACGTCCTATGATTTTTTTTCATTACCGGTTGAGAATTTGATAGTCAACGATATCAAAGCTGCAGCGATAAATCCAATGGTCGTAATGAAAGTTGTTCTAGCAATAACACTAATCGTAGTGATATGTAGACAAATAGAAGTTCAAACTCCTCAAAGTAGGCAGGCAAAGTAGGCAGTTCGCTAATATGCTAGCGGCTTTGTGTTGGGAAACTGAGATGGTGAAACGTGATGATGGTTGGTGGATGTCACAGGAAAGGGCTCAAGCTCTTGGTAGCGTTCGTGGCCAGCGCGGACCCGCCGAAGAATGCTGTGATAAACCTTGTACTGTTGAAGAACTTCTCACGTACTGTTAGTGGATAGAAATACTAATAATAAGAAGAAAATAAATATATATAATTTTTATACTATATTAGCAGATGAAAAACCTAGAAAATTTATAAATGAAAACAAAAATGTAATTAAATATTAAAAACAGGTCATAACAAAGTCACTATCAACCACACAAACTATATCTATAAAAGTATTTATTTTTAACAAACGAAATAAACGAAGGAGATTCGCAAGCCACAGTTTTATTATGCATTAATTTTTACAAAGTTTCCCGACTATAACAATACTTTTTTTTAATTTGAAAGGGTATACTCCTGTTGCCATCATGTTAGGATCTGATAATGGAATTCTAAGTAAATCGAGGGAATCTTTAAAATATATGTTCTATATTTTTCATATATTTTCTAAAGCCATTACGGTATTTACATCTGGTAGTCATCATTTCATGATGATAACCTGGTGATGGAAGAAACAACTCCTTAACGGTTAGGAGTTGGTAGTTAAATCGTTAAATATCATGTGTATGTATTTTACCTTTTGCCGTATTGACGATGGAAGGTACGACTTCTCAACGGTTAAGAGTTGGAAAATAATTCTTTCAATTTCATACGTATTGTTACGAACCTGGTATTAATTAAATAAAAGTAGTCTGTTGATTACTAAAATAACACAATATTTATTAAAGACCCCTTACAACAATAATTCACGAAATCTCTTGTTAGTAGCTCTAGAAAATCGCTTCGATCGTATGGCTAACACATTCTGCTTTTACGGGGCTATGGAAATATCTGGAACGTCCTCTAATATTTGATAAACCATTTTCGAATAAATAGAATTTCCTATAATCAGTAATCTAGCGCCATCTAGCTTCGAAAATATTGGAACTACCTATATTAATCTCAACAGTTGCGCGCTATTGGTTACAAGATAGCATCGTACTCTGAAACTGAATAGATTATAACTAGGAAACTTAAAATTAAAATTGTTAACCATAACTTGCCGCGTGCAACATGCAGTTTTAACTAAACCCATTACCAAATTAATAAAGGACCCAAAATCACGTCTTGTAAAACCTGATGTCAGTACCACATCAATTGGATGTAGATTTGTTGCTACATTTTGTGTTTTGGAGGAGACCATAAGTCGTTTGACATATATTCTATAGGTATCCTGGCTGAAAATATTATTATTGCATTTGTTTTACTTTACAATCATATACATATGTGTGAGACTTCGCTACTTAAACATTTTAATATAATGTCATACATCTTCTGGTCATAAACCCTTTTTTTGCTGATGTGGTCGCTCTTCAGGAGCCAGGCATGTAGTGATTCCACTAAAAACCACCTCCACGGCCGGTCTCAGGCGCTCCGCTCTGAGGAAGCCCCGAACCATCTTATTTAAAGTTCCCCTCAGGAACGACGCCACGTCTATTCCGACTCTATTCTGAAGGAAGCCTGGGCTTCCCATTGCCTGTCAGCCCAGTTGTTATACGTTGCAGCCTGACCGCAGTTTTTCGAACAGGCCGCCCCTATCGCTGACCGCATCTATTAATCACCTGTCAGAGGTCTCCACTGTATGGCAGCCTGCGACCCTGTGGTGGAAGGTGCAGTCTTCCAGCGTATGCTGGGCGGAACCCAAGTTGACTGCGCAATGATGGCATTGTGCTGTCTCCTCGCCTGACTGCTAGTCATATGCTTCTAAGTAAAGAGGTTTTGGTGTAATATTTTACGCTGGACAAATGGTTTGGTATAGGATATTTTTTTTTATGATAATCTGCATGTTTTGCTCTTAGTCGCCTTCTACGACACCCATGGGATGAATAAGGACGGTGAAACTCCATATACTGAACCAGTGATCAACAGAGAAAAGTGCTTCTTGAATCACGGAAGATATAAGAAGGTATGGAAGCAATACAGACTTAAATTCATAATGCGGCCTTTATAATTTAGTAATCCATAAATAAACTTCCACTTCCAGATTTTTTAAGCCTTCAACCTTCAATCTGGGGATCATGTTGCAACATTTACAAGGCTGATTATAGGCGCTAGCACCACGGCGTGCGATGAAACGAAAAGGCGGAGAGTGCCCCTAACCGTTGCGACCTCTCAAAAACGACGGGAACATTGTTAACTCTTACTTGATTTACCCCTATGGACGGTCAGACCTTTTGTAAGTTATTGTAATTTTAACTGAGCGAGTAAATACTAGCAACATTCTGTCCACTGCTTTTTATTTTATCCGCCTGGACCCTTAACATGGTACGAATACATATGTTACATGGGCCAAATAGTAGTCGTAAAAGAAAATACATGTTTTGTCTGAATGTACTAGTTTAATTGTATGTTTAAGACATAACACTTGGCGTTACGGTAGTAAATGATCTGCATGGTCTAGAATTAGAATACGCCTTAAGTTATCATTACTAATTTTGCTTTTTCAAACTCCATAACAACCACTCTACAACAAAATCTTGTTCAAGAACAAGATTTTACTCTCAACTCCATTGTTATCGCGTAAACTTCTCATCGTTGATCCCACAGTGTCTAAAGACGAAAGTCTGCAATGCGTGTCTCCTACCCGTAATGACATACGGAACCGAAACGTAGACACTACGGTCGACTGGTCCATAAGTTTAAAGTCACTCAGCGTGCTGTGGAGAGGGCTATGCTTAGCGTTTCTCTAAAGGATTGCATAAGAAACGAGGTGATCCGATAAAGAGCCGGGGTCATCGACATAGTCCACAGGATTAGCAAGCTGAAGTGGCAATGGGCTGGCCACATTTGCCGAAGAACCGATAACCGTTGGGGTAAACGAGTTCCTGAGTGGAGACCGCATCTCGGCAAACGCAGTGTAGGACGTCTACAGGCCAGGTGGAGTGATGATTTGCGCAAGACGGCTGGACTACTTCTTTTTTTTAAATTATTTTTTAGGGGGCAAACGAGCAGACGTATCGCCAATTTTTAAGCACTGACGGAACGGAACATGACTTTAAGAAGTAGAGCTATGTTTTAACCCGACTGCGAAAGAAGGAGAGTTATGTTTTTAGAGTTTATCTATTTGTGCGTGTATGTTTATTTTTATGTATATTAACATATTAATAAAACTACGGCTCCAATTTCACTAAATTGACATAAAATTTATGTATTACACTATTAATTCTTGTTTGCTTTCAATATACTTTTGTAGTTTCTTTTTTATGAAGTCGGAAACAAACAAGCATACGTATCGCCTGCTGGTAAGCGATTAATGCTACCCATGGACACCTGCAATACCAGAGGCGTCACAAGTGCGTTGCCGGCCTTTGGGGGATAGGGCGAGGGGTTGCGGTAAGGGCCTTTTTCACGGTGTGCCACTNGTTGCGGTAAGGGCCTATACTATCCTCCGGATGGCGTAAGAAAGCGGTTCCTGGACCCCTTCCGTCTCAGGCACAGAGGTGGCACACCGTGGTGGTTTAGTGGGTAGTCTGGCTGGTGTCAGTCAGGAGTCCCACACGAAGCGAACCCCCTGTACCCGCAGGGGGGGAGCGAAGTGCGTAAAGGCATTCCACCACGTCAAAAAAAAAAAAAAAATGGGCCTATACTATCCTCACTCACTCGGTGAAACCAGTTTTTTGTAAGGCCATGGTATCATTGCAAACCAGAAAGCTGAATATGGCGTTCTAGACCCATAGTATAACAACAATGTAACCATTTACCCATAATTATTCGCAATAAATGAAGTTGTAAGTTTGAATTTATAAAATCGGTTATCTCAAATTTTAACTCTATAATAATTGTAAAGGTAATGGTCTTATTGATGGTGGCTTGAAGTATTACTATCTATTTAGGTAGTATTGCATCAAATGAATATACATTTCGTGTGTTAAAAGTCTATCGGTAAAACAAATGTGCGGATTATTTTAAATCTTATATTAGAAACAATGAACAATAAAGAGAAATTTAGTCGAGGGAATATTTGTTTTGTATTACGGATTGAGTGTTTAAAATTGAGTTTTACGTAATGCTAGCTGACCCGACAGACTTCGTTCTGCCAAAAGTTATTGGCCTGCCACAGTGCACTACAAAAAATATACAATTGTTGTTTTTCCTTATTGAACTTTCCTCGAGTGTTAAGGAAAATGTTGAACAAGAAAACCGAATTGGTAGAGTGGTTCTCGAGTTTTGCGATGAGCAAAACATTTACAGATTAATTTTTATTTATTTAGATTGTTAAAGGAATCTATACAAATAAATAAAAGAAGTGTCAGTTCTAATTTAAAATTAATCTCATAAATAATCCACTAAACGCATATAAAATTTATGTACTTATAAATACCCTATTTGTCCTTGCTAATAACTTGAACGAGTCAACCGATTTTAACGAGACTTTCATTGGCAGATAGCTGACGTCATAAGGATTGAGATACTTTCATTATAAAACAAATATATGTTTACGCGACAAAAATGAAGTAGAAGGCAAAATCTTGTTTTTGAACAAGATTTTGTTGTGGAGTGGTTGTCATGGAGTTTAAAAAAGCAAATTAGTACTGATAACTTCTACTAGTTCTAGACAATGCAGCTCATTTATTAACATAAAGCCAAGTATTATGAGTTAAACATACCATACAATGATGCAGGTACATTCAGACAGAGCAGGCATTTTCTTTTACCACTACCATTTGCCCATACATATTTGTACCATGTTAAGTGTCTAGGTGGACGTAATAAAAAGCAGTGGACAGAATTTTGCTAATATTTACTGGTTTAGTTAAAATAATAATAATCTACAAAAGGCCTGACCGTATACGTTGGTAAATCAAGGAAGAGTCAACAAGGTCCGGGTCACTTTCCTCCTTTTCGTCCTACCACACGCCGTAGCGCGAGTACCGATAATCAGCCTTAATTTAAGTTAGTTAATGTTGCAACATGCTCTCCGGATTGAAACTTCAAAAATCTGCAAGTGGAAGTTTACCGGTTATAATTACATAATATCAGCCTAATGACTTAATCAATTTTTAAAGGCTTCATTTTGAATTTAAATCTGTATTTCTTCCATACCTTATAATATTTTCTATGATTCAAGAAGCTCTTTTCTCTATGTGACAACAGATTTAGAATACGGAGTTTACCATCCTTATTCATCCCATGGGAGTCGTTATAAGCGAAAAAAATCTTGAAAAAATACCCTATACCAAACCATCTGTTCACCGTGTTGTATTTGACCAACACCTCTTTAATAAGGAGAAATATATATACAGCAGTGGGCTGTTAAAGACTATCGATGTAAATACAAGAAGCTACATAAACTGTTACACTTATCAATAAAAGTAACTCAAATTTTAAATGAATGATTGTACAACCTAAAGACTTACATGAAAGCGCTCGTGAATAATGTTCAAACTTTTGATGTTATGTAAATAAGTACTAAATATGTACTGTCGATACTCCTACATGTAACATGATGTTTAATCATTTGAATAATTTTCGAGTATGTTTGTGTAATTATCGTTCAGATAATTTTACATCTAAAAGCTCACATTTTGAACAGGCTAATCGTCAAAACAGGAACACTACTCAGACAATTTCAGTCAATGTGAAGTTCTCATTTTTGTTAGTTCTAGTATTTGGCCCTTGTTGGGGTAGTATCAAATCATTCATAGTTTTATTGCGGTCGCCGACTTTATACCTGGTTCCTCAATCTCTGAAGAGCTGAAGATCCGAAGGGATTTTCTACCTCATCAACAAAAATAGGGTGTTTATAATTCAAAGATGTACGATATTTTCTAAAAATGTCTAAGTAGCGAAGTCTCACATATAATGTAATAAAATAAACCGAATGCTCATCATATCATTACGATTTAAGATCTCCTAACAATAAAACCTAAAATTCCTAAAACCTAAAACGGTGGGAGAGCCACGCTTCGGCATTAATGGGCTGGCTCGACCGGAGTGATACCACGGCCTCACAGAAAACCGGTGTGAAACAGCGCTTACGCTGTATTTCATCGAGTGAGTGAGGATACCGGAGGCCCATACCCCAATCCAACGCCCCCTATCCCCCTTAACATCCCCCTTCCCCCCAGGCGGCCATAGTGTGGGTCACCATGCTGCATTGTTCTTTTCCGCATTGAGGATGGTGACCACCACTCTTGGATTCTGCTCATGCTTTCCATCAGGCAGGGCAGAGTCATTCTGGCAGCTTAAATATAAAAAAAAAAAAACTACAGAATATAATATGTTATGGTCTCCTCCGAAACATGAAAGCAATAAATCAACATCCAAATGATGTGGTACCGACATCGTGTTTTACAAGACGTTATTCTGGGTCCTTTATTAATTTGGTAATCGATTTATTGAAAACTGCATGTTACACGCGGCAAGCTATGGTAAACTATTTTAATTTTTAGGTTGGGTATTGTCATTAGTAAATATTGTGTTATTTTAGTAATCAGCCGACTACTTTTATTTATATAACACCAGGCTCATAACAATACGTATGAAATTGAAATAATTATCCTCCAAATCTTAACCGTTGAGAGGTTGTACCTTCCATCAACAATACGACTAAAGATAACATACATACAGATGAGATTTAAAGATTTATCTGCCAACACCTAACCGTTAAGTAGTTGTATCTTCAATCACCAGGTTATCATCATGAAATGATGTCTAACTAATACCTTTAGAAAACATATGAAAAACTTAATCCGTGCCTACAAAATTATAGGGTTTAACTCGATTTCCTTGGGATTCCATCATCTGACCCCGATATGGTAGCAATGGGAGCGTACTCTTTCGAATATAAATAAAATTATTGAAATCGGGCTACTTTGTAAAAAGTTTTATGCATTAAAAATATAGCCATCAACTTGCGAACATCCTCCGTTTTTTTCGTAGGTTAAAAATAAACACTTTCATAGATATCGATTATGTTTGTTAGTTATTTTATTATAACTTGCTGTTTATAATGAATTATATTTTTGTTTACATTAATATACTTGTTAAGTTTTTCATCCACTTATTTAAATTTTATAATAATGATACTTTTATTGTCATTATTATTTCCATCCAAAAACGTATATTTTATATCCACTAGCAATATGTGAGGAGTTCTTCAACAGTACAAGGCTTATCACAGCATTCTTCGGCGGGTCCGCGCTTGCCACGAACGCTACCAAGAGCTTGAGCCCTTTCCTGTGGCATCCACCAAACACCATCACGTTTCACCATCTCAGTTTCCCAACACAAAGCCGCTAGCATATTAGAGAACTGCCTACCGCAGTATCTTTGAGGAGTTTGAGCTTCTATTTGTCTACATAACACTAAGATTAGTGTCATCGCTAGAACCACCTTCATTATGACCATTGGACTTATTACTGCACCTTTGATATCGTTGACTATCAAGCTCTCAACAGGGAATGAAAAAAAATCTTAGTACGTTTAGGTTTTATATCATTAGCGCCTCATTAATATTCGTATTAAACACTCTTGTTCATTTAGGTCTTTCTAAATATATCTCAGACATCCCACTCACTCCCACATAGTGTTCAATTATTCGAAGAACCTGTCTGTCATCCTAGGGGCATACGTTTTGTGGATCTTAGAATTAGCCTGTTGGTCTGAATATTAATGAGATCAAAATGGTTTAAAAGCCTCCGTGTTAAATGATATCGTCACATTTAAGTCGTGTCTCGATAGAGTAGTATTACAACGACGATATTGAACAACCAATATGAAGTTCTCATTGGTGTTAGTCTTAGTTGTGTTGGCCTCTACTGCTGTACTAGCTGATCATGCCCAGATATACTGCGGTCGCCGACTCTCCAATGTTCTGGCAACCCTGTGCTGGGACGTTGAGATGGTGAAGCGGGATTCAGGCAACCAGATGCTTAAGGAAAATGTCCGTGCGCTCAGTGGTTTTCGCGGTAAACGCGGTCCTGTTGACGAGTGCTGCTATAAGCCCTGCACAGTTGATGAACTGCTCACATACTGCTAACCACTAACATTTCATTCATTTCATTTACTTGATCTCGCTGCTTTCAAAGTTAGCTTATAAGATTAAATAAATAGTTTAAGTTTTATATGAAATTTTATTTCACTCCTGTAGGATTTAGTGCTACTCATTCTTATAAGCTTATTTATTGTAATATTTCTTCTGCTACACTTTGAGAAAAAATACAAGTTTATGACAAGGATTAAAAAATTAAACCTGACTGCGTCAATATCATATATATCATATAAACATAAGTTATATAAAATATATATTCGCATATATAATTATAACCATATATATCCGTTAAAAGTTATTTCCTTCACGTTAAAACCATTGGTTTTGAGAACTAATTATTGCTTAAAACTTCACCATATATCTTCATTGCCACAATTTCGTTGTGGTCTTATAAACCAATCATCATCATCGACTAAATACCAGAACACGTTGTATTTTTATTATAAGAATCATTACACGGGTTTTACACATGACCGTATGACGTTAAAAGATTTCATTTTATTAGGATGGAAAACATAAGCAGAATCCAAAAGTGCTGGCTACCACTGTCATGCAGACGACGGCATAGTGATGTTTACGAATCATTGGGCCTCCGGTCTCACACTTACTAATGAAATACGACAGCACGAATTCTGTCATTTAAGGTCAATCTTCTGCGTGAGCGAAGTATCTCCCGGTAGAGCCGACCCGTTCCTGCTGAAATCAGCATGGCTGCCTTTAAAATTACCTGGTTTACACCGATTTTCTGTAAGGTAGTGGTAAGACTGATCGAGCCGACCCATTCATACCGAAGCGTGGCTCTCCCACAGATCAATTTCCAATGTCTCGAACGTTAGTTTAACATTTCAAATTAAATCTTTCAACAAGCTCTTAACTCATTATTAATCACGCAGTTCTATATTTATGACTCTTACTTGTCGCCTTGATTATCCGAATGATTGAACAGCATGTGAGAGTGCGTAGGAGGTTTTAGATATAATAAGTATTACTTCAATGAACAGCAGTGTTCTGATACGAATATTAATGAGCCTTTTTCATATAAAGTCTTAGCGTTCTGAGATATTTTACCATTTCCAGTTGAGTGTTTGAGAACAACAGTGCAAAATTTAAAAAGTAACGATGAAGGTAGTATTGGTTTTATTTATCTTTGTGATTTATCGACAAGTCGAATCTCAAACTGCTCAAAAGTATTGCGGTCAGCGGTTTTCCAGGGTTATAGCGTCCTTGTGTTATCCTAGCACTCAGTTGGTGAAGCGTTATGGTGGCTGGTGGATGGCAAAGGAGAGGGCTCGAGTGCTTGGCACCATACGAGGCAAGCGCGGACCTGCCGAAGAATGCTGCGATAAACCTTGTACTGTCGAAGAACTACGTACTTATTGTGAATGGGTATAAATGGAAAAAATCTACCAATGTAACGAAAATTGACTTTGATGAAATTGCTAACGAAGGAAATAAATTGTTGACTTTATTTTAGAAATA
Source organism: Hyphantria cunea (assembly GCA_003709505.1). Taxonomy (NCBI): domain Eukaryota; kingdom Metazoa; phylum Arthropoda; class Insecta; order Lepidoptera; family Erebidae; genus Hyphantria; species Hyphantria cunea. Next base: position 123,640 of record PKRV01004359.1, on the reverse strand, counting down.
GTAAAATAAAAGTTTCAAAATATTCAGTCAATGTTATTAGCTTAGATAGGCCATCTTATTGTCGCTACAGATATTAACTTTTTAAAATAGGTCATATATTAACTTCCTTGATGACGTTCGTTATGAAGTCCACAATGTTAAGAGTACTATTCATACCACCACGTGGTATAGAAGTAGGCGCTATACAGCACAGGGGATCTGCAAAGAGACGAGAGACTTCAATCAAACACAATTCGTCTGGTCAGCGTGTTCGTGCACTGCACTGCAAAATATCTCCTTCGTAGTAATTGGTCTCCGTTGTAATTGGCTGCCGTAGCCGCAATCGGCTAGGAGAACATTATCACAAGATTTTGCGTAATTTTAGCTATTCAATACAGACGTGGTCAATAGATGAGTATGTACTTAGAACAATTGAATGCATTTAAAAAATCAGTGATGCTACGGTGCTAATTTCTGTTATTGCATCAACAAGCAAAGCAAAAACCTAAATTATCTTTTGTTTAGCAAATCTTTAGAACGTTGTTTGACTTGACAAACAGTACTTTTAGTATGGTTTCTGGTGTAGTTTGGAGAGATTTTAGAAACAGCGGATTTAGATTTTAGTACCAATGAATAATGTAATAGTCTTGGTTGCCTCGACATAAGCCTCGATTTTAGTTCGAAAACCATCGATAAGTTCAAACCTGTAATTTGTTTATGTACAAATAAATTAATAAATAAAATAACTGTTTATCTTAATTCGTTACCGTCAAAACTGGCTAATGTTGCGTAAAGATAAGAAATACGCATTTTATTTATATACATGTTGTATTAATACATTCTGTATTATGTAAAATGAGAGTTCATAATTAAATATTGGAGAAGCCTACGTCTACCAGTGACCTGCGAATGGCCAGTGGCTGGTGATGATGATGATGAAGATTTAAATACGCAAAAATATAACTAGTTCTATTTATATGGGTATTATTTTTAAAGCAGGCAATTTTAAAGGTAACCACGCTGATTTCAGCACGTAAGGGTCGGCCCTACGGGAGAGATACTTCTCTCACACAGAAGATTAACCTTAAATGTTAGCATTCGTGCTGTCGGCATGACTTGGCCGTTGTATTGTCTGCATGTCAGTGGGTGTGGTGGCAACCACTTTTAGATTCTGCTTATGATATCCATAGGGCAGAGTAGGGTCACTTTGGCAGGCGCATACATAAAAAACTAATTGCAACCGCTTAACGTAATGAGGTCTATGTGAAAAATCCGTGTAATAATTCTTATAAAAAATCTTAGAACGCGTTGTGGTATTTATAAAAAGAATTAATTTGGAAGTTTATAAGGCTGATATTTGCTAACGGAAGGCCGGGTAGTGGACTGTTAAGACTTTTGATAATTATGATGTTTGAATTATATGACCACCACAAAATTATGGCAATGAAGAAATATGATGTAACACGCAAGAACTTTTCAATGTTGCTATTATTAGGCTTGCTCTTGCAGAAATTTAAGGATACCATTAAATCTACGTTATTCACAAAATGGTATATTAGCTTACAAGGGTATCTTAATGATAAAACTACCTAGGATTAAGCTATGTATTCTGTACTTACTGTTTGTTTTCAACTTTTACCCGACTGCCAAAGGAGGAGGATTATGTTTTTCGAGTGTATTGTAAGTATGTACATATATTTCTTTGGCATGCCTTAGAGTCTAAATGGCTTGATATATTTTATGTGAGTGGTGTCAATAGATTCGTCTTAGTCGTGAAAGTGACACAACAAAATAAAAAAAAAAACGAAATAAGGATCTTTGGAGGCAAAAAGTAATCTCAAAAAAAAAAACAAAGTTCATCGAGTGTGATATCAAAATAAAGAATTTTCAACGGTGATTAAGAATATATATTTTATACCAGATACCAGAATATGATGTTTTTACTCCATTTTTAATTCCCCCGTAATGTATTTCCTGCCCATCTCCACTTAAGTTTTCTTATTTTTATGGTTACGTCTTCTATTTTCGTACGTTTCCTAATTAGCTTGTTTCTTATTCTATCTGATTTCTTTATGTTTAGCATGCATCTCTCCATGGCTGTATGGTATGTTTTTAGTCTTGTATTTTGAGCTTTGTTAAGTGCCCAAGTTTGACGCTCATATGTGAGAACCGGTAGCATACTCGTAGTATACAGTTTTGTTTTAATGGACATTTTGATCTCAGTATTTTTCATAATTTCTTTTAGGCGCTAGTAACTTTTCCATGCGTTGCCAATTCTAGTATCTATTTCTTTTGACATTATTTCGGTGGTTGAGATCCGTTGGCCTAAGTATGTATACATACATTCTATGTCCCGATTAGCAAACATCAATGCTATGATATATTTAGTGTTGAGAGTTTGTTATTAATCAATCTTTGTAGCCTAGGAGTATTAGGGGTTACACCTTGGAATGAGAGATAAAGTTTTATAAACCTTTATTTTGACACCCAAAAACTTGTCTCAAAACATTGTAGAAGATTAAGTTTTCTACAAATTTTATTTTTACAATATTTTAGGGATCCGAGCATCGACAGGAAAAAACGGAACTCTTATAGGATCACTTTGTTGTCCGTCTGTTTATCACTCAATATCCTTTTTCTCGAGATCCCGTGGAGGTATCGAGCTGAAATACATATGAAATGCACAGGCCTACTGTCCCTTAGAGCTGTGAATAAATCAAGCTTCTCAGCCAACGCAATTGAAAGATACGCCATTTCTTCCTCACCAAATTCCTCGACACTCGCAAGAGAATCAGAACCTTCTCGTGAACTCAGAATTTTGAAAATTTGGTATCTTAAAGCACAAGTGAAGGAGAAATTGCTAAAAATCATAAATTTTTTGTTACTTCATATAATATGGCTACAGGTTTGTACGTAACATTCAGAGTGCAAATCCGACTCATATTTGGCCGGTTTTTTATATCTTACACCATTTTCGAGATAGAGAGTAGGACGCATGCAGAGTTTAACCATCAATTTCAACCGATTTTGAAACACGCCGTCTCAAGTTTATAAAGTAATGATATTTAAATAATTCTAATTAATTAGTTTTCTTAATAATTATTACCTTATATATATATTTTTTTAATTGCGGCGTTATAATCCATTTTGGCGGATTGATTCACGGGACCCTCTCCTACCAGCTGACGCAGTTGATCACTGGAAAAAGATGCTTCAGAGATCAACTGTGTCTGATTCGCAAGAAGCAGGCCCGGCTGGGCGTGGAGGTGTGTGCAGTGCACATAGCTCGTGCCCTACCCTTTTTAGGGATAATAACCTAAACCAGGAGTTTTCACACAGGAGGGGGTCACCTACAAACCGTAGGTGGCCCGAGGTACGTCAGGATTCCAGGGTTTTCCTTTCTAGGGTGTACTTGGTGCCCCAGCACCTAGTACCTGAGACGGCGTGCAGTTTTAGTCGGTTTGAGTCCAACATGTCACCAGGAGGTAGTATCCGAGGGGATTTCCACATGAAAAATCAAAGCTTGGGGTCAAGTTATATTTAGTAACAATAATTCATGCCCTACCCTTCTTGGGGATAGTAACCAAAACCTATAGGTTTTTACGTAGGAGGGGGTCACCTACAAACCGTAGGTGGCCCGAGCGTACAGTTCTAGTCGGTTTGAGTCTGACATGTCACCAGGAGGTGGTATCCGAGGGGATTTCCGTATGAAAAAACAGACCTCGAGGTCGAATTAAACTTAGTAACAATAATTTCACTAGGGTTTTCTGGCGACTTCCACATACAGTTCAACAGAATAACACACTGCAGCACCATCTATCAAAGATACATACTGAACTACGGAGTAACGAACTACACAATGATACTAGTTCTGAATTGCGCAAAAAAAGTTCTTGGGTTAGCATTTATATTATGTATTAGCTGCCAAAATTAATGAGGGTAATGCAGCTTAGTGCCCCACATTATGGCGGCCTGGTGAGATGTTTTTTCACGCTCCGCTTAAAGGATCCGGGATCATAGTAGGAAGGAAGTACGTTAGGTGGTAGTGAGTTCCAGGTTTTGACCGCTCGGCACAGGAAGGAAGAATCGAAGCAATGAGCATGAGAATGTATGTTTGCCACTTTAAAGCGGTGACTTTCAAGGCCGAAACGTGTTGTTCTGTAGAAAAAGATGGAGGGAGTGGGCAGTTGGAAGAGTTCTACAGAACACTCTCCATATTAAAGGCGAAAGAAGACTGCCAAGGAGGCGATATCACGACGCAACCGCGATTGCAATTGAGTGTTTGTAAAGTGGGAAGGGGAAGGAATGGAGACTTTTTGGCAGAGAACGCGCACACCTGTGTTTAATGGCGTTAAGCTCGACTAGATTTTCACAGAACTCAAATGCGACCCAAAACATGGTTGAGTTGTGCGACAAGTTCTTGCCATTTTTCTTCAATATCTTCTGGCTTCTCAGTCTGTATAGCAATGAATGTTGCCAAGGGCTAACATAGCATTGATATGCAGAAGAAACAGTGTAGGCTACAGAACGGAGCCTTGCGGTACTCCGGCGTTAATCGGCTGACAATCGCTGGCCATACCTTATTGGTTGGTACTTTTTAAATAAAATATTTATGATTTTATTCTAAACCATCAACCCATAAACTTCGTCAACATCAAAAACATCATCATCCTCCTGCCCTTTTGCCAACTTTATTTGGGAGTCATGCAGGAATGCAGGCCTGATGATCAGTTTATATATTTGTAACTTTAACGTCAAATTGATCTTGGAATCGCAAATAATTCCTATCAACCTATAAGCTTAAAGTATGTATTGCTTTGTTTATAGAACGGTTTAAAATTGCCAAAACAGCTAAATAAATTATTATATTAGATGCCAAGAATATATTTATAATATACAAAGAAAGATTTAATCGTTTCTGTAGTATTTCTGTTACAACATTCAATTGTTTTTCTTAAACTTATGTGCGTTAACATTTCTAAAACTTCAATAGTCTCATTCAGAGAAAAGATAATAGAACATTACAAAAATAATTTATAAAGCAAATGTGTCTGAAAAAATTTGAAGTTCTCATCTAAGGCTAATATGTTAGCCTAAGATGAGAACTTCAATTTTTTTTTACTGACCAAATTGGTAATGTTCCGTGAAGAGCTGTTTGATAAGCTACAAGAACCGACGAGCATACTTGCAGTGATTGGAGAACGTGGGCAAAACAAAAGAGGTGTCTTATGACCGTAGTAAGAGGAAAGAGGTTGCTTGTACTTACCGTATGCGAAATAGGTGTGACTTTATATATTACCTGTACTTATCCTGTGCAAAATAAGCGTGACTTTATGTTATGTTATTTTAATGAGGAATTGTACGGGTCCCCATTTCATGTCATCCACATTTTTTATCATTTTTATCATTAACTCCATCACGACGAAGACTTGAAGACTCGAAGACTTAAAATACTTGACATTGGCAGAAATAGCTGATCCGGCTGATTGCCATATCATGAAAAGAAGAAAAGAAGAAGAGGTATTGTACTAAGAAATATAAAGTCAATTTTATTTTATTAGCCTGTATATAACAACTTATTATATTTTATTTTATAAATCAAACATATATTTTTTTACATTTTTATCAATCAACAGTACGTAAGAAGTTCTTCAACAGTGCAAGGCTTAGCGCAGCATTCTTCGGCGGGTCCGCGCTTTCCTCGTAGGCTACCGAGCGCTCGAGCTTTTTCTTGTGACATCCACCAGCTACCATCACGCTTTACCATCACCGTCTCCCAACACAGAGCTGCTACCATGTTAGAGAACTGCCTACCGCAGTATCTTTGAGCAGTTTGAGCTTCTAGTTGTCCATAAATCACTACGATCAGTGTTACAGCTAGAGCCACCTTCATTATTACTTTTTTTATTTATTACTGCACCTTCGATGTCGTTGACTCTCAAACAATCTACTGGTAATGGAAGAATATTATAGGAAGTTCAGGTTTTATATCATAAGCGGCTCATTAATATTCGTATTTAGATGTTAATGTTCAATGATGTAATTCCAAATATATTTTTGACCTCCCACTCGCTCCCACATAATGCTCAATCATTCGAATAATGTAACTGACGTCTTAGGGGCATATGTTTTATGAATCTTAGAATTAGGGGGTTGGTCTGAATATTAATGAGCGTAAAAACGTTTAAAAGCTGTGGCACTACATGCTATCATCACATTTTAGCCTAGTACATCAACACCGCAGTATTACAAAACGTCTATTTAACTTCAACAGCCAAAATGAAGTTCTCGTTGTGGATGGTCATGGTTGTGTTGTCCTGTAGTGGAATGTTAGGTTCACAAATCTACTGCGGTTGTCGGCTCTCCAATGTTCTGGTATCTCTGTGCTGGGACGTTAAGATGGTGAAGTGAGATTCAGGCAACCAGATACTAAGGGAGAATGCTCGAGTGCCCGAGAGTTTTCGCTGCAAATGTGGTCCCGTCGACGATTGCTGCTACAAGCCCTGTACTATTGATGAACTGCTCACAAATTGCTTATATTGACTTGTCAATCTATAAAATATAATCTAATTCCAGTGCTCGTAAACATAAAATGAATTCAATATATTAGTAAATTTAAGTTAGCTGTTCTTGATTTTTACAGTTTATTTGTGGCTTGATTAATTTCACATTAAGGTGGAATCATCAGTTTACTTTTAATATTTTTTCAACTCAGCTTTAAAAGATAAATCAGTCCCTAACATTGACTGAATTTTATTATGACAGTAACAACTAACTTTATCTCCAAATACCTGTACTCATTACACAGTTATTTGCCGCAGTTTTCACATCATCATGTTATTATGACAGCCTAAAGACATCCACTGCTGGAGGCTTCCCCAAAGATTATCTACAGCTATTTATGTTCTACCCGCATCCAATGACTTCCTGCTAGGACAACGGACTATCGGTCCGTTGAACTGATTTTGTTAAGGGTTAAGAGACTCGCCTTCTTCTGAAGTTCAACCTAAGCGCCTGCACTAAGATGACTCGAGACAGTCTATCTCAATGCGTCTGACTGTTTTTCCTTGAAAACCTTAATTCCCTGATCTGCCCTCTAGAGACCTCCTCTTGACATTCTATAAATGTAAACATTGGTAGAAAACTTTCAAATGTATGTTAATGACGTCATCTCAAGGTTAAGAGCTAGTCATAACCAAATATCAGCTAATAATACGAGAGAATAAAGGCGTTAGCGATTGTAGGAATAGAATGGACGCGCAACATTTATATCTACAACAATACTGGTTACAAGTTATCGATATAATATATGACTTTTATTTATTAACGTTTAACTAAAATTGTTGACGTCAAAGGATCCCTAAAAGGAGTACACATTAATAACGTTGACAGCAATGTCCTTAAGAAAGATGAAAGAAATATTCCAACACAACACTGTTTGTTTGTTCATCTTTTTTTATTAAGCTTGAATGTAGAGATTTACTCGGACTTATAAGTTATTACATTTTTGGTTAACAGTAACAGATGGTTATATAATATGTAGTTTATAAAATTGAGAGATTTTCCGCTAGGTCACGCTAGATTAAAGCCATAGGACGTGGTTTTCTATTACTCTCACCTAAAGTGGAAGGCCAGCCCAAAGTGACAGCATTCATGTTTGATGATGCTTAAGCATCACAATAGGCCACCATAGCGTGGGCACCACGCTGCATTGCTTGTATTCGCAATGAGTATGGTGAACACTCTTGGATTCTGTTTATGCTTTTCAACAGGCACAGTACAGTCACCTTGGCAGGCCCATAGATAAAAAAGGAAAACCAATATGGCTTTGTGAATATTTCTGTGTACTGTTAGTTACAATTTTGATTTGCACTGAATCACAATTTAAAAAAGTCATATTCTTAGTACTTCTGCAAATATAAATGATTGGAAATGGTCAGCTGAATATTACGTCTAACATGTTCCACTGATACCAGTCATTATAATTGTCAGTAAATAACGAATGGCATTTTTTTACATGAAATATGGAGCAGACGAGCAGCCTGATGGTAAGCCCATAGATACCCGTAATACCAGAAGCGTCACAAACGTTACTGGCCTTTGGGGGACGGGGTGGGGTATGAAGATGGGGGGGAAGGAGTTGGGGTATCGGTCTTCTCACTCACTCGGCGAAATAAAGCGCAAGCGCTGTTTTTCACCGGTTTTCTGTGAGGCCACGACATCACTCTGGTCAAGCCAGCCCATTTGTGTCGAAACGTGGACCTCTCGCGGAGGAAAATAGATTGAAAAAATTAAACAAAACAATAACCACCGTCTTAGCTTCTTCTCGTTCTAACGCAAACTTACAGCTAGTATATATATTATATAGTTCACATCTTAGAACTGAAGTTTTAACCTACTATGCCCAGACTGGTTTTGTCTACGGTTTGTTCCATTTATTTATTTCTCTTTTCAGTGAGTGGTACTGCATAGTTCGCTCACTTAGTCGCCTCTTATTACACCCCTGGGATTAGTAGGGTGTAATAAGTGGAGTAAGTAAGTGACACTCCCTATTTTTAATCCGTCATCAGACGAAGATCTCACGGAGAACTATTTATTTACTATTTTTTCCGTAAAATGTAACTCTTAAATAAAAAAATATTACTTAACACCTTCAAATCACACTACAAATATTTGAACAGTACCTTCAAACAATTTACGTCAAGTGGGGACATCTGGATCGTTGGCGGGTCCTTATCGCTACCTTTCTTTAGGGGTGGGAAAGGTCGATAAAGATTGAGAGAATCAGGTATAAATTAATGATGAATGAATAAAAAACTCGGCAGGCTGTCATGTTAATATATCTATAGTAACAAAGGCTAATGACTTAAGGATGTTATAGGACTGAAGTGAAATAATTTGGCTCATTAAAGTAAGTCTTCAAATTCTCATATAGTTAGTGTCAGCTTGGTTATATTTAACACAATTTACTGAGTTCATCGGTTTCATTGTAAGGGATTTATTTATATTGCGTTAGGTTACGTGTTTTATTTAAATTCCAGTCACAGCTTAACAATTATCATTCATGATTTAAACTACAGTGACGCAGCTTCACGATTCCAGATTTGATGCTAGTTTAACTATAACTATAAGTTGGTATCTAGACATCTACTCATGATTATCCTAAGGACTCTTTGAAAGTAAAGCAAAAACGTTCCTGTCCCTAGGATATAAGGACGGCAACGCGTTTGCTTTACTTTCGATGGAAAAGAAAACAACCTCACATTCATTAAAATGATTCTGAGACTTCAATTATTTATCATGGGCGGCAACATAGTTTATCATAAACTGACTTGCCTGTTCGTTTGCCTTTATGCCATATAAAGCCTCGAATTTTATACAGAAACACATATATATATATCGATATTTTAACTACAACTACACACATGAAGTCCAACCCTATCTTTCACAAACAATGAAACCCCTTATCGATGTTTATTCGATTTATCGTCTACAGATAGGGTTTCATTAGTGTGGCCTGTTACGAAGTGATTATTATAGAATGTACCTACTAGAGAAAGAACGATGCATTGAAATTGTCAATTCTCTAATGAGATTTCAGATTGCTTTTTGCTATCGTAAATTCAGCTTATAAGAGTTCTTAAAAATATGATGACTTAGTTAATCATGGTTTATAAATAGAAACTCTCTTGAGCGCTATAAGTAGAAATAATTGCTGCGATATAATAGATGTTAGAACAAGATTATTTTCGGCTAAAAGTTCAAGAAAGCGACACTTGTCACAAGATGACACACTCCATTAAATGTGTGAATCTGTTCATTTCTCCGGTGATTTTTGTGCTGATATTTACTTAAATTATACAGTATCCTATACACAATATGGCTAACAGTTAATGGTTATTTTATTTCTCAGAAGTCTTTTAACAACTCGATCTTCATTCCAAGTGAAATTTCAATACATTTTTGAAACAGCAAAAGATTTCTTTTGAAATAACTGTGGGTTGAAGAAAAAAAATCTATAACAACTTGTTACAACTGCCAGTCACCCCAACTTTTAAAAGTTAAAAAATGTTTTTTTTTTACTTCTTAAACATCTGAAGGGTTTCACAGACTTATTCCAAGGTTTTCTTTTAAATAAATGCTCGACAAAACGATTGTTTTATTTTCGTCGTTTCACTCTTTAGTACTACAAGCTACATATTTTAAAATTTAATAGCATGAACTTGCTCTACTTAAAAATATTTTATATCATTTTTTATAAACTACTAGAGCTCCTTCATTATTCTAGTTTTTTAAGAACAATTAAATTCCTAGGTATTTGAATTGAGAATTGGTGCCTTAACTTCGATTTTTTGGTTAAATTTTAAATTTTGTTTCATAAAAAATCTTCAAGAGATCATTTTCTAAAGCTAAGATTAAATTTATTTGTAATAACTCTCTGCTAATCAGTTAATCGAGAACTCTCTTTATAGTTATATCATCTTTCCAGCGTTCTATCCACCTTTATTTAAGTCTAGTTTTCAAGAACTTTTCAAATTCTAGGTACTCGTATAGTTTATTGTTGATCAAGTTTACATTTGATGACGGCCCAATGATTTTTAAATAGACCACCATAGTGTAGGTCACCATGCTGCATTGTTGCATTGCTTGCATCCACAATAAGTATGGTAACGACACCTCTTGGACTCTGCCTATGGCTTAAATCAGGCAGATGACTGTCGTCTTGACAGGCTTATATATATAAAAAAAAACAAAAAAGAAATCAAAAATAGCGACATAATAACTGGTTGTTCTACAGTCGCGAAAATTGGTTGCAAAAAGTGACGTGTTGTGTTTTCTGCCTAAACTTCACATTGAAAGTGAATTTAAATTGATAATATCTATAGTGTGAATCTAAACCGTGCCGAGCGTTAAACATAAGATAAGGAACATTTATTCCCTAGTAGGAAAAGATGCGAAAGAAAAATATAAGAATGAATGAGTGAATGAACAAGTATTGTCAAGACGGCTTGAGTTGCAAGAGGTAAAATAGAATTTCTTATAACATTTTTATGGGATAGCGGTCAAACGAGCTGACGTAATGCCTGATGGTAAGCGATTACCGCCGCCCATGGACATCTGCAACATCAAAGGCGTCCCAAGTGCGTTGCCGGCCTTTAGGGGATGGGGAGGAGGGTAGGGATGGGGAGGAGGATAGGGATGGGAAAGACGTTGTTGTATGCCCTCCGGTATCCTCACTCACTCGGTGAAATACAGCGCAAGCGCTTTTTCACACCAGTTTTATGTGAGGCCGTGGTATCACTTTGGTCGAGCCGGCCCATTCATGCCAAAGCGTGACTCACATTTGATATTATATTCTCCTAGTTTAGAAGTGGCTTGAAATCATTCGTTGCTCAATATTACCTTTAAATAAATGTTTAATTTATTTAATATCTTCATGGGCTTGTAAATATTAAAGGACTTATAATTGCAGAGATATAATAAGGCGTAATATACGTATGTAAATTCCTTCTATACAGACATTACTCTGTATGGAACTGGTTTTGATAGTGATAAATTTGTTGTTGTTAGTGATAATTTTTTAAAGTCCTTTAACATGTAATACAATAAATTTAAGTGATAAAGTCCTAAGAAAACATTGATGAAATAATATATAATAATGATGAAAATCTAAGCGAACGCTCAGGTCGATCGCGTTTTTTATTTCGCTTGTTTGGCGCTCTAGCTTGCACGCTCAGCTTAAATACAACGTGATAATTAGTTATGTTTTTCGCGAGAGCTGGCTTTCATCGATTCATAAGACGTTTTTTTTCTTTTTATTCAGGACAACACCAAAACAATAACCTTAAAAAAAATATAAGACGTTCTCTTAAATTTATTACGCAACCAGCAACGTTATCCTAATAACAATATAACATAGTACATAGTGCTAACAAAGTTGTCAATTATAAACAAAACACTACACACAGCCCGAGTTGATTTAGGAGCAAAAAGCGTGATAGGGCTACTCGGTATTCGAATGTCCATTTGATGTTATTTTTTCCATTTTTGAAGTGATCACGTAAGATAACATTTATTTACGCATAAGGTGGTACTATATTTACTAAATTTGTGCACATATTAAGATATTTTCTGAGTGTGTTAGATATACCGCATTTTTTTAATATCATTGTGACCACTAAATATAGCAACAAACATTCAATTTGTCGTTGCTAAGCCGTTTAGTTTTTCTATTCAGCAAAGATAATGATCTCATTTTACCCGATCCTTAGAGAGTGCGGTCTAAGTGATAAGCCATTGACTTTAGGTAAGAAAAAGTCAGCCACCTAAAGTATGCTAGAAATCTGATCTGTGATTGACAATTGAATAAAAAATCAGCCAAGTGCGAGTCGGACTCAGGCTGGAAAGATTCCGTATCTATTCATCCATTGTCTATACATTTCAAGCGTCTACCTGTTACCGTAAATATGTATATTATTCTGTTTTTAGTATGTATTTTTTTTTGATGGCAACAACACAAATATCTCTGAAAATTTCAGCTGTTTATTACGGTTCATGAGACATAACCTGGTGACAAACGGACGGACGAAAAACGAAGTCTTATTAATCGAGTCCGTTTTACACATTGGGTACGGAACCCTAAAAATGGAATACATGGTTTAAATATGATTGTAGTGTCACGTAAAAAAATATTCCAGGTAGCATTAGTACTTCTTTTCTAGCAATTTATTTTATGGTAATAGTTGCCTTAATACTGAAATTTGTTTTATCGTGTTTGTTCTACTAGCTGAGCCCTGCGGTTTTACTCGTGGCATAACATCAACCGTAGGTAATGCCGCAGGTCAAAACTAGTCTAAATAAGATTACTTCTTGTATTATCAGCCCGCCGAAAGCGGACCAGCCGTTCCAAAGCTTAGCCGGAACAACCAGACACTAAAATTATGTATTTATGTGATGAAATGAGGTTCATTTAGTCTAAAAATATTATTTTCTTATTTAGATCGATATTAATAGTTAATTCACAAAACTAAAACTACTAAATACAGCAATCCGCCATGTTAAGTTGAACTCCGAACGCGAGTTACGTCAGTTACGTATAAAACTCACTTTATTTGTATATAATCGACGATTATGACAATTTGTTTTTAAGAGCTGTAATAAACACTGTCCATGTAAATTTTATGACATGTCCCGTGGGAGAACCACGCTTCCGGAGTGATATCCGGCCTCACAGAAAACCGGTGTGAAACAGTGCCGGCGCTGTGTTTCACAGAGTGAGTGAGGATACCGGAGGCTCATAATCCAACCCTTATTCTCATCACCCTTCCCATCCCCCAAGGCCGGTAACGCACTTGTGACGCCTCTGGTGTTGCGGGTATCCAGGGGCGGCGGTAATCGCAGTAACCATCAGGCGATAAATCTGCTCGTTTGCCACGTATTCCATAAAAAAAAAATACTATAGTCACCCTCCACTGCTTTCGCTATTAACTTGTACCACCTATCTACTCGGCTAACTAGTACCAATTTGCCGTTAATTCCCCACTAGAATAGAATACACAGCGTGGCTCCAAGTCCCCTGGGCCATGTATTAGCTTCGAAGCCATTTAATTATAACTATAATACTTGCTTCCGCACCATCTTAAATATCTGGCCTTTCAGTTGGATTAACGACCTTTTATTGAATCTATCTGATACTATCATATGACGCATTTAAGCATAACCTCTTTTGGTTTTTTTTTTGTTACTTTTAATAAATATGATGACATTTCTTTTTATTTGGTACACTCATATATATGATGCACTTTCCAAAAGAGAGTTAAAAAATACCGTTTTTGTGAATACATGCATATTGTACATAGAAAACAAAAAAACTCCGAAATAAATATTTGCAGATCATACAAACATTTATTCCGACCCAGGAATTGAATAATATAATGAATGCAAAGCGGGGTATTAATACTTAAGATTTTGATCTCAATCGAGTCTATAGCAACTGTTTCTTTTTTTTAATGGAATTGGAGCCAACGCTCACAGGTTTCACGCTTACCTTTTTCTATGATTCTATTTATATATATCTATCTATATATGCTATAAAAGCTGGTATTTCCCGGTTCACACATTTCAATTTGGTTCAGCTCTTGAAATCTTTTTTTTTGCTGTTTATATATTCTATTATTTAGTGTGAGAAGGCGTTAAAAACAAAGATTTTTTCTGCATTTGCGAAATCAGTTCGGTAGTGAGTGCCTGAGTAGGGCTGCTATATTTAAATGAACCAAATCATTCAGGAATGGCCGCAAAACCGTCGAGAATGAGCCGTATGATCGTTGACCGCGAAATAGCATCACAACAGTCAATATTCGACGCGTAGGACAACTCATTTTGGAGGACCGAAGAATGAATGGGACATTTGGACTGAGCTCAGCGTCAGTATTGGTAGAGTAAAAACTATTATCTTATTCTATTAATACTTTATCGAGTGGCATAATATTAGAATCGAATATTTGATTATTTTAAGATATAAAATTTGAGATCATCATTTATTTAATTCTTGAATTTATAGATGGCGTTAATAGGCATGTTTAAATCGTACTACACGTACAATATTTTCAGTTATGTAAAATAAACAAAATATTTGATTTCGATATTCATATATTCTACTGCTAATATTTCTTGACAGAAAAACTTGGACTTAAATAATTTATTATATATCTAATATCTACAATATCAAATATCGCGTTGTAAATATCGGTTAACCTGTAACATAACACAATAGCGAAGTTTGTAACTGAAATTAAATTCTGAGAACAAATGCAATTTTACCACGAACCGAACATTCTTGATAGAATCATGTATTACACGAAAATATACATTAATAAAGCTTATTATTCTCATGTTAATATTAATAAAGCATGATTTTTTTGTTTATTTACTGAAAATATTGACATAGAATATTCAGGAGCTTTTTTTATGGAATATGGGGTAAAAGAGCTGATGTATGGTTTGATGGTAGCCTCTCAATTTAGGCAACGTACGGCACACGCATAACGTCGCCCCCTCGCGGCTGGCCTGTGAAACGGACGGGGGGGGAAACCCGTCCTGCCCATCCGCGGCCATACTCCGGGCGGCATGAGACGCTAGTAGTACCCGCTGTCCATGAACACCCGCGATACTATAGATTATACCAAAAAAATCGGAAAGAGTAAACAAGTCAAGCATAGAGTCAATACGTATTGATTGACTCGGTGGTGCAAACGTAGCGTTTGCGACTGCTGTGTATGAGGTCTCGGGTTCGATTCCCGAGTCGTACCAAATGTTTGTATGATTTAAAAATATTTGTTTCGGATTTTGGGTGTTTTCTATGTATACTATGTATGTATTCCTATGTATGTATTTTGTAAGGGATTAGATGGCGTTGTGTATAAAAATACCCACGTATGAGTTGATCACGCCATTTTAGACTACAGTTCAATTGTATTCCCTAGTCGTCAGCATAAAGATGACACTATGAAGTTCAGGAGTTAAGAATACACATATTGGTATCATATCTGTAATACATTTGTTTCATAGTGTTTTAGCTTTACTAAGACGAGCTTTATAATAATCAAGCTATATATATATAAAAATCTTATTAAGCCAATAGGCTTAAAAAGATTTTTATGGTGATGATATATTATTTCCAAGATTTGGGGTCGGCTACTAGTTCAACCGGTTTTTCCTGAATATCAGTTTTTACACGGAGCAACTGACATCGGGACTTCCACAACCCTGAGGGTGAAGTGAATTTGAAGGTGTAACTAGTTGTCAGTATATTCCTCCTCTGGACAAGACGGAGGCCCTGTTGTTTCATGGGCCTCGTTGCGGGCCGCCCCCCGGCGCCTCCATAGTGGTCAACTCGGTCCTCGTACCGGTTCGGGCCCAGATGAAATATCTGGGCCTGATCCTCGACGGTAGGTGACTCTTCGACGAGCACTTCCGACAGCTTGCTCCGAAGTTGGTCGACGCTGCCTCTGGCCTTGGGCGACTTTAGGGAAGCACTCCGCTACCACGGGGTGCCAGAGTACCTGAGGCGGCTGGTGGCAGACTATCTGGAGGAGCGTACCGTCGTGTACGAGGACCGAGAGGGCGCCTTGAGACGGCGACCCATGTCGTGCGGCGTTCCGCAGGGGTCTGTCCTAGGACCACTCCTGTGGAACGTGGGATACGACTGGGTCCTTAGAGAGCGTCTCCCCCCCGGGCTGGGCGTAATTTGTTACACCGATGACACATTGGTCACAGCCCGGGGGGCGAACTTCCAGGAGGCGGCGTGCCTGGCCACCAGGGGAGTCTCTCTAGTGGTCGGGCGCATCGAGGCGCTGGGCTTGCGGGTGGCCCTGGATAAGATGGAGGCCCTGTTATTTCACGGGCCCCGTCGCGGGCCGCCCCCCGGCGCCTCCATAGTGGTCAACTCGGTCGTCGTACCGGTTCGGGCCCAGATGAGGTATCTGGGCCTGATCCTCGACGGTAGGTGGCTCTTCGACGAGCACTTCCGACAGCTTGTTGTTCGACGGCACGGTTGCTTCGGGAGTACCTGCACTCGGTCGCGCGGAGGGAATCGAGTCCCGCCTGCCACCACTGCGACTGCAGTGAGGACTCGGCTCAGCACACCCTGGCGGTGTGCCCCGCTTGGGTGCCGCAGCGTCGGGCCTTCACTCCAGTCATCGGAGGAGATCTCTCGCTACCGGCCATCATACGCTCCATGGTCGGTGGCGAGAGCAGTTTCACCGCGGTCGCGACCTTGTGCGAGGAAGTCATCTCGCAAGAAGGAGGCGGCGGAGAAGGCCCGGGAGGACGATCTCCAATCGGACCCGATCCGCCGCTTGCGAACCGGGCGGCGGAGGCGCGCCTACTAGCGTCTCATGCCGCCCGGAGTATGGCCGCGGATGGGCAGGACGGGTTTCCCCCCCCGTCCGTTTCACAGGCCAGCCGCGAGGGGGCGACGTTATGCGTGTGCCGTACGTTGCCTAAATTGAGAGGCTACCATCAGAAGACGGAGCCCGCTTCAGTGCGGGCAGGCGCTGGGAGGGGTCCGGATGGCGTAAGAAAGCGGTTCCCGTATCTCTCTCGTCTCAGGCGCAGAGTGGCACACCGTGTGGTTTTAGTCGATTCGATTCCGACACACCTACCCCGCCGCAAACCCCGGTGGGGTGAAGGCCCGAGGGGGTTTCTACAAGTAAAAAAAAAGAAAGTTGTCAGTATATTGGAAGGCACTGACTTCCCAATAACGATTGCCATAGATGTTCATGACAACTTAACGTGCTCTCCGAATCACGGGCGGGAAAAACCGCTATATTCCATACTCCGGGCTTCTATTAAGAATTTCTTGTAAGAAAAACTCAACAGCAGTCCGACCCGGGAATTGAAACTGAGACCTCTTGATCTGCAGTCGCTTACGCTAACCACTAAACCAACGAGGCAGTCCTTGTTGACACTATAACATAATAGATTTAACTAATATTGTAGACCATCGTTCAGAAAATGCAAGACAGGACGCCTAGATAGACGATATGATGTTTTGAAGAAAGTTAGACTAAATGTGGATTGTGTGTGTTATCTCCAACAAGATACTGATGATTCAAGGTAGTTTAATCCAGTGGTTATATATGTCATAATTAAGTTATATTTAAATTTTTTAAAAGAACTTAGCATCTTTCGGTAAAGTTTCTAGTTATAGAAATCGGTAAACATATATCGTAGTCCGATATCACAATATATTAGTTGAATATTTTTCTGAAATAACGAAGTTCGGAGACGTCTTCCGGACACAATTTGTCAACGTTCCCGTATACTTGTGGGAGATAAATGGTTCAGGTTTGGAAACACTCCCGAACGATTGATACACTATTGAAGAAAACAAGATTGGAACCAGACACAAGAAATAGAAAAATAGCCTTACATTTTTTTCCGGAAGCGTTAACAGATTGAGCAAATAAGCAGACAGTTTTCGTTAAAGAAAATTAGCTAAATTGTGTATTCCATTTTTAAAGGCTTTCAAAACACGAGAGCTTTCTTTATTCGTTTGAATATATTTGCATAAGTTTAGCATAATTATGTACAACCTAATCAGCATTTTTTTCTTCCTAGGAAGTTAATAACCCAAAAAATAAAAATACAATAAGAATAAAGTCTACAAATATAATAGTTAATTTTATGTTTTTATTGAATAGGGGCAAAGAAGCAGATGTATCGCCTGATGGGAAGCGGCACCTCCAGTGGCGTCGCAAGTGCATTATCAGCTTTTGGGGTTAGGGAGGGAAATGAGGGAAGGGATTAGGGTATGGACCTCCGGTATCCTCACTCACTCTGTGAAACACAGCGCAGGCGCTGTGTTTTATCATATTAGGTACCATAGTTTGTGCCATGTGTTTTGACGTTGTTTGTGTATATATGTATTGAAAAGTAAATATCATATTGTTATGTTATTAAAAGCAGCGATATCTGTTATTATTTTCACAAACGTGTTTCATATCACTGTTCCTTTAAGGAATAATAATTGATATTGTGGTGATCGAGTTGCCAACATTAAAACAAAACTCAAGAGCATTTGAAAACTGATTAAGGAACATATAGATATATGTTTACCATTGTACGTGCATAAAGTTAGCTGAAAGTACAAAATAAATAAATGGAACAAGAAATCCAATGTGACTACATTTTGCAGAATATCGAACCATTTTAAACGCTGCCAACTATGGAATCATATTTGGCTAACATGCAATGATTTTATCTTCAAAAATAAGAGGAAAAAGACGCCAATACTCTTCTTTTTTACGATATATGTATGTACGATGGATTATTATTTAAATTTTTCGTTTAACGTTAAGAATAACAGTACAACTATAACAGTTATCTTGTGTTCATATTATTTAGTCTAGCTTAGCTTACACAATATTTATTTAAAAAACATCATATATTGACCAAACTATTATAGTGTACTTGGTATCATCTGATAAGTTATATAAAGAGTATATTTATCAATCACATTCATTTTCAGTAATGAGTTTTGGATATTTTGTCACAAACGTCGTAACCACAAAGTTGATACATTATTTCACAAACCATTGATACACTGATTTCGCCTATTTGGTCACGTGCAAAGTAAATTAAGAGATTTTTTTATTATTTTCTTCACACACACAAACACTCAAAACTCATTTTTAGACAAAGTGATGAAACCTGTACTACGAAGACATCGCAGGGTAGACCCTTCGAGGTCTTCTTGATGCTACTCGAATAGATTCGGGTAGCAGTGAGTCGCTAAAATTATGTAATACATATAAATTAACCCTCACGGACTTAATTCATGCAACAAATAATGTTATTCACATTCGGTAGATTGCGGTTTTTCATTTTATATTGGAAGGTATGTTTTTCTTTCTTTATATATTTTACAAGGACTGTATTCCTCTGACATTTTATTTAGAAGAATAGGGATTAAATATTCTTCTCCTCTTTGATCACGAAATCAGTTATTAGTTTTCAGCAGTAAATATTTATTTTTATGCATAATTTTCCTTAGGTTGTTTGATCTGGTCCGTTTAATCAACAGTTCAAGTTTACAGTTTAATGATACTATGTTAAACTCATATCTTTCGAAAACATTCATTAGATTACAATATTTGGAAAGTTCATTATTTTTATACTTCTGTCTTACATGTTTGAGCACTATTATTTAAAGTAATCTTAATTGTAAATTATAGATTTTATCCATATATATTTTAAATGTTCTCCCGTATTCTTCGTATTCTGTTGAGCCCGCAAACGACAACCGCATCATATAGAAGACAGACAGATTTATCTGCTCGTAAGAATATTTAAAACATGCCATTCGAAGTTATTCATGTCCGTGATCATACTCTTGAAACGTACTCTATAAAAACCCAGTTGGTTC
The DNA here is from genome assembly GCA_003709505.1 of Hyphantria cunea. Lineage (NCBI taxonomy): Eukaryota > Metazoa > Arthropoda > Insecta > Lepidoptera > Erebidae > Hyphantria > Hyphantria cunea. Next base: position 103,734 of record PKRV01004359.1, on the reverse strand, counting down.
TTAGCTTTCTTTCTAAAGAGACGTCTATTTTTTTTATGGAGTATGGGGCAAACGAGCGGATGTATTGCCTAATGGGAAGCGATTATCGCCGCCCCTGGACACTTGCAACACCAGAGGCGTAACAAGTGCGTTGCCGGTCTTTGGGGGATGGAGAGGGGATGGGGAGAGGGAGTGGTTAGAGTATGAGCCATGCAAGCAAGCGCAAGCGCTGTTTCACACAGGTTTTGCTGTGAAACCGTGGTATCACTCCGGTCGAGCCGGCCCGTTCATGCGTGTCTCTTCCACGGAAGAACATCTACTACTATGAACAGCAGTGGGCCACCAAAGTTCGTTGATGATGATAATAATTAAAAATACCGTCATATAACCCAAACAACGGGTGTTTCCTGTGTATAATTTGTATATATTTACAAAAAAAAGGTACATATGTATTAATATCAGTGGTCTAGTACCCATAGATGGCGTTGTGTGTTAAAATGTCCGAAAATATTTATTTATATTTATTTATTTAGTGCAAAGTAAATGAGGCGCTCTTAGCCTAGTTGCACTCGGTGATTAGAAAGAATCCGGGGGTAAGCAATGACGGCGCGGTCAGTACCTAGATGGGTGAACGCTGGTAGCATATTATCATGAGAGTCTCCGAGATTCGGAGGTCACATTAAGCAGTCCCAGTTCTTATCATAGGATAACAGTCGTGAAGCTTGTTTCGAGGCCTTAGGGCGGCTTAAAAACATCCAACGGCAAGATTACGTAGCCACAACGTAGTCTTGCCAGTCCCCAACCCGCACTTGGCCAGCGTGGGGACCCTCTCCTGAGAGGAGACCTGAGCCCAGCAGTGGAACATTATGGATTGTTGATTGATTTACTGAACCCAAACAATCATAAAGATTACAGGAACACGTAAGAGAAGAAAGAAAGGTCGAAAATAATACTTTCCAAATGAATAAAGCTTAAAGTGAAGAATCGCAAAAACACAAGAAACTAAACCAAAAGTCATTACGACTTTCCCAGTCACCACGTTTCGTTCAGCTCTCTTATATAGACTTTATATGGAAGCTAGCGACTAGCCAAATACTATTACTGCCCTGAATGCATTTTTTTAAAGAAAAAATCCCGTTTTTGGAATATGCATCCTGTGTCACGGGGGACTTTACAAACATACATGTAATGGACACAAAGAATACTCAGTCTCAGGACATCGATTTGCAGATCACACAAAGTGTTGTCGCGTATGGGATTTGGATTCACGACACCTGGCGCAGTAGAAAGTGGCGTGGCAACTACCATGCCAAAAGTGCAGTGAATAATATTTTTAGCAAAAAAACGAATAAACTTGTTTATAATCTTCTTTTATTTAAATAAAGCATAATTGTTGACCAAAAAATGTGATTCATGAAAGTATAATTTAAAAATCTTTACATAAAAATATAAAAGCAAGGCCCTAATATTTGTTAGTGATTTGATACTAATTTCGTCAACGTATTGTATTCTTTTGCTTATAATAAATTAATATTATATTTACTTTTATCTTATTAATACACATTATTCCAAGACTAATATTATTTTTCAACTCCTACCCAAACATTTTTGAAAACAAAACACCATCCCATTTAGAATGTTCCACTTATTTACCAACCTCGCCAGCAACTCCTTTCTCACCATTCTCAGCAAATTAACGTCTGTTAATTATGTTCCCGTCTTAAAATCAGTCTAAAGAACATTATTTATTCACAGCTGCTCCGTTTTTCAAGAAATATACATTTGCCTTCGAGCCATTAATGTGTATCTTGGTTTCCAACTGAATAAGTTTTTGAGTTAGTTTTGTGTGTTTAAGTTTTTTAACTTTTATCGTTCTCGATTGTTACGCTGAGTTTCACAGTTTGTTTGGATTTTGTGTTAACAGTAGAAACTTATACAGTAAAATATTTTGGAAGTCAAACAGTAGTTAAGTATCTCCGAGATAATACTGGAAAGAACAAGTAATGTTTTTACATTTGGAAATTTAATGAGAGTTTATTACTTTTTTTTTTTTTTTTTTTAAGACAACTCCCGCATTAGGAATATACATTCCTGTGTCGCGGGGATCTTTACAAACATACATGAAACGGACACAAAGTACACCCAGACTTAGAACAACAATTTATGGATCTCACAAAGTGTTGTCCCATGTAGGATTTGAACCCACAACACTTGGCGTAGTAGGAAGCAGTGTGGCGACCACTGAAACCACTAGACCAACCGTGTAGTCAATTATAAGCTGTATATATAACAGTCTGACTTTAACAAATCTCATATTTTCAAGTATTCTAGTATCTATAAATTAGCAGTAAAATGGGAAAGCCTGTATATTTCATAAAACTGATGTTTTTTTTTTGATATTAAAAGCAATTGGCAAGTTATGTCCCTAGATGGATTTATAATTTAATTACTTTGCTGCAAAAAAATATAGTATCCAACAGTCCAAAACAATCTGTTTTTGGATATAGACCATTTTAATAGCTTTGTTAGGCACTTCACAACTAAAACAATAACAATGAGAAAAATCATAGTTTAAGGAATAATAACAACAGAGTTGAAATTCTAAGTAAGACCAGTAATCACCATTATTAATAGTAAGATATTAAATAGCCTGACCCAAACACATTGACCCAGAAGGCCGATGGTCAAACGGGACTGAACCTTTAACTTCACTTCATTCAACCTTACTAACAAAGACCCCAAGGCCCTGTTAATAATATACAATTAAACGGAGAATTAAAATGGAACGGTGTCATTTCAACAATAATAGTCCAACTTTTCTTACTGTCCGCTTATTTAATATGAATTTGATAATGAAAGTGAATGTGAATATTAGGACCGAAAATTATATCAATGATATTTCTCCAAGCATAATTCAAAAAATCTTGGATAGTGGGCTGATTCTCTCTCCAATCACAAGCATATAAAAAATAAATGCAAATGATGATGGTGATAGATGAAATTTTTGGAGTTCTTACTTGGTCTTAATAGGGTTCCGTACCTCTTTAGGAAAAAACAGAATAGGACCACTTTGTTTTCCTTCTGTCTGTCTCTCAAGACCCTTTTTCTCGAGATCCCTTGAAGATATAAATCTGAAACTCATATCAAATACTCAAATCTACTGTCCCTTGGAGCTGTTAAAAAATCAAACTTCTAAGCCAAAGCAATTAAAAAATACAGCTGTTTATGGCTTTCGACACTCACGAGGAAAAAACAAAGTCAAAAAATAAGTACAGGTCTCGTGACCTCAAAATCTAGAAATTCGATACGAAGTGATCACGAATCCCTATAGTACAAATAAAGGAAAATTTACAGAAAGCATAATTTTTTAAGTTAGATCACATAATATACCTACAGTTTTGTACGGAAACCACCGTGCGCGAATACGACTCGCACTGGTTTTTTTATGTATGGACCTGCCAAAGTAACTCTACTTTGCCTAGTGGAAAGCATAAGTATAATCCAAGAGTAGTAGTCATCATACTGATTGCGAATGCAGACAATACATCAATGCGGCGTGGTGACCCACAGCTAGGCGGCCTAGTGATGCTTATGTTTCATTGGCATCCAACATCGCACTCACCAATGAAATAAGACAGCATTCCACTGTCACTTTAGAGTGGTCTTCCGCCGAAGTACCACCCGGTCGAACCAACTCATTCGTGCTGAAATTGCGTGCCTAGAAAAACCTTTTGTAAAGTAGCAGTATCTTTTAAAAAGTTTTGTGTTTTTTGAATACACCACACGTATATATAAAAATATAAATACCAAATCCAATTTTATATTCCAATCATTAAACTAAATTAGAAATATAGCGGTTATATTTTTAAATGCCAATTTTTTATCTGTGTTAAAACATTATTTTTTGCTTTGCAGTACCCATTATTCAACTTATTATTTCAACAGTGAATCCGTATTTCTCTTAAGATTGTCTCTAAATTCGTTTTCAAATATATTTTACTGCATATATACGTACGTAGGTATTATTTCTTTGATGCGTATGAAACGGAAAACGGCGGTTGAGTATGATGATGCGGACTAGCCAAACGTGAAAATAATTTGAGTTGATGGATGACGTACTTTGTGGTAGTACAAATAAAGGGATATATTTTTAATGGGAATATTTTATTCGGCCTTTATGCTTCAATGTATGTAAAAGTATGTAGTTATTTAAATAGCACAACGACAAATATTTCCTCTTGGTCATCAGTTGGTCATTATTTTATTTTATATCTAAATGCTTGGTAGTGACAAACGACTCACGTTTTAAAATAATATAAATTACTCATTAAAAAGCACAGAAATAAAAAGGCTTAAAAAGCAAAACAATTTTCATATTGAAAGCAACCATATACATATGTCAGATAACGCAAGCATTGATGCCCTCGCTCGATGTTTCGATGAAAAAGTTCCAAATCCTTCGGCTCACCACATTAATATAACAACTTAACTTATCATCAAATTATTTATAGTGCTTATCTCAATTCAATATGGTTTACATTGCCTCAACAGTATGCTTCGATGAGAGAAAATATTGAAAGAAAACGGTAAAGAATTTTACATCTTAACGTACGTGTAGTAAGGTCTTATTTGACAGGTAGCCTATAATGTATGTAGCAGACTATTTCACAGGCTTATCTTTGAACCCTCAACAAAACGAGCGTTCGTTGGGAACCGTGACTGAAACTAACTATTTAAAAGTATAGGTAAGGGAAACTTGTTTTATAAAATTTGCGACTTTTGATACTGCAATTTCAATTTTAAAAGTGTTCGAAAAGGTTAAGCTTTATTCTTTTTGTCATCAGGTCCTTGTAATTGGTGATCAAAATGCAAATTTTAGTGGGCTCCGAATTGCTCCTTGTGGGATACCAAAAAGATCATAAATTTAGCTTAATGTTCATTGCAAGACAGACTCTATCCTGTATCATAATTAATTTTGAAGAGCTCAATCAGTGAAAATAGAAGAAAATGAAAATTAATGAATAAGCACCTAAAACAGGTATGTCTACAAACTGAATTGCTTTAATTAATTTTGAACTGCTTCGTCAAGCGGGATTAGTCCCTAATTGTTGTTTGATGGCTCGAGTTAAGAGGCTGTCTTGATTAACGATTATAGGGAAAACGTATACTAATAAATTTCCTAATTACCATGTTTTCTGATTACGAACAACTAAAAGGCCAATTATAGTTAATTATTATGTGACCGTGCTGATTGATTTTGAGTGACCCATGTAACATTAGCCAACACCAGAGAAGTGACATTCATAGATATTTTCTGTTTTCTTTCAGTAAATTTCCAATTTTTTGATCTAAACCTTAAAGTATTTAGTTGATAGCATGCAGCAGCATAATGTAAGTGGGAATAAAATTATAGCTGTCAAAATTTGAATCTTTTAATGTAAATTTAAAAAATATATGTTCCTTTTATACATATTTCAAATGGTGTGGCGACTTCCCTATACAGTGCAACAAAAAAACACACAACAGCGCCATCTGCTGGATACAGCAAACGACGGAGTAACGTTTTTCCATACGAAGAAACTACAAATACTGTAACGCGCAATAGAAAGTCTCGCGTCGATTAAGATTTATACAACATCTCAACATTCATCGCTGGGTAGTGGCCCGCTAGGTCACCTCGCTTGGCCGGAAGAAGCTTCCTCCCTTTGTATTAACAGGAGAGGAGAGACATAAAACCCCGTCCTCTACAATGGTATTTAAGTATCCTTTTCATAATTGTACCGAGTTAGGCTGAAGGTTCTATTCCTCAAGATTTTTTTTAAAATAACTAATATTGACAGTGATTTACAAAAGCCTAACGAAGTTGGAGCTGATATTAGAAGTAACTTGATTGATGAAACCCACCGCGGGATATTTATAAGACAGCCATCGAAATTATATGATGGATTCATTATAATATTTGTTTTTTTTTATGGAATAGGGGGCAAACGAGCAGACGTATCGCCTGATGGTAAGCGATTACCACCGCCCATGGACACCCGTTATACCAGAGGCATCACAAGTGCGTTGCCCGCTTTGAGGGATGAGGGGAAGGGTTGGATTATGGGCCTCCGGTATCTTCACTCATTCGGTAAAACACAGCGCAGGCGCTGTTTCACACCGGTTTTCTGTGAGGCCGTGATATCACTCCGGTCGAGCCGGCCCATGCATGCCGAAGCGTGGCTCTCTCACGGTATAAACGTGGTTTTAAAATAATATTCCAAGAATTTCGCATAAACATTACATAGATATCCAATAAATAACTATATTGTACGTAAAAATTTGCTTTTTAGGTTTTTCTTACTGTTTTCGGTAAATGGTTTTAATAACTATATAGGATAATTTTCAGAATTAGGCTACTGAATAACGGCATAAAATAAGCAACTTCAACTATATGTTCATCTATAACCATTCTTATGTTAAACTTCTGACATGGCCTAAAATATTAATGTCGGTGAATATGTGAACTAAATACAGATAATTGATTATACCTTACTTCAATAATTTAACCTATTGCGTCTGAACACTTATGTATGCGAAGGTATGTATCACAGTACTGTTTATATGTAGCAGACTGCCTAGAACTATATGCATAATTCATGGACAACTAAGGCACATTAATGGGTTATTAATTTATGTGAAAGTGCTTATTCAGAGACACAACTATGTACTATAATACTCTAATGATAGATAAATAGCAATTGAGGAGGATAATCCAGTACGCCTCTTCACTTAGTAACAGCGAATGTTAATTAAGGTTAACAGTGCTCATTTATTTTGTCTTTATTCAGAACGCAGCACTACTGATCGCTGCCATAAAGCAAGCGAGACAAAAATCATTTCTCTCACTATAGCTTACGACAAAAAGCAAGCAAGACCGCATGCCCCGCGTTAAAATAATGTGTAATTCAATTAAATAGTAAAAGTGTTGTTTCAGAATTAAATGTAGTGTATTAGAAACTTTCATTTTGTTCCGCCATCAATCCTCAGACTCAGTCAATCAGCCTTCTGGTTAGAAAAGCCGCCACGTTGGTTAATCCAAACCGACTGCGATTCGAGACCTCCTGTCTTTAGCCATCCCCGAATTTAGTAATTCCCGAAGCCACAGACAAACTTTAATGAATTTTCGTTGATTGAGAAGGTCAACCGAGTATTTTTTGGTAATTAAGAATTTACCTAAAAATACTTTGTTGCCATCTGTCGCTAATAAATTCAAAAATGTAATGCCCAGACCTTCTCTTGGTTTTTTATGTGTTGTAGCTATAATAATGTATCTAGAATGAATTAGGAATGATTAAACTAATCTTATATATTTACGAGTATTGACAACTATATACTTAACAGGTGATAGAGCCACGCTAATTTCAGCACAAACGGGCCGGCTCGACCGGGGCGGTTCTACCCTCGCATAGAAGATCAACTTAAAATGGCAGCGTTCGTGATGTCATATTTCGTTAGTGAGAACGATACTGGAGACCTAATGATATGGAACCATCGTTAGGCTGCCATAGTGTGGGTCAACATGCAGCATTATTGCATTATCTTCATTCGCAATGAGTATATTCTATCTGGGGGGTAGCGTCATACCGGCAGGACCGTACATAAAAACAAAAAAAAAATTCATATAAAATGGAGTTTCTCCGAACAGAAATTTGTTGTTCCGTACTTTATAAAACATACTTACAATAATAAATTAAACTTATTATTATTGTAGCGTGCTTCTCTCTCATGCATGAAAACATTATTAACTTTTACCCTTCTAATCTTCGTATACATCTATACATACTTTCCTTGACTTACCCAACAGACGTGCCCTTTCTTGTGAAACAATCGAGTTTTAATTATATTATTACGTCACTGCGTGATTGTTTGACGTCAGTACCCCTTGACACGCTACGCCATTACAGACCACGTTCCCTTTATTGGTTGTGTATTTTATGACTCCTTCAGCGATGGCACCAGAGTTACACGATAAGTATTCACTTAATTTAATGAGTAGAGAGAAATAACAAATTATTTTGTATCGTTTTATTTTAAGACTACTAGAAGTAATTGGTACAGATTGCTAGTTTTTTGGAAATCACTTCAGTTAAGATAAATATTTGTTGGGTGTTGTTTCTTCTATATACATTACTCTTAGGAAGAATAGTTTGTTGTGGCGAACCTTGAAGGAGGTTTATGCCCAGCTGAGAAAAATATGATAAAGAGCTTGTTCGTAACGAATCGTTCTGTGAGACTTATTTCAAGCAATTCCAAGACCTATGCTGTCATGTGTTTTTCACATTTTGTATATAGTTATTATTGTAAGTACAGTAATGTCAATTTCTGTATGTATAATAATCTCTCGCGTCAACAGTTCAAGCAGAAATCTGCTGTATCAAGACACAGTGTCAATTATTTAGAAGAACGACTTCATTTAGAATGTATTGACTCGTTGTTGACAAATCTTTACCTTAAAATATGCATTTCTAAAATAATATTTTAAAACACTAAATGTTTTGCTGGCACTTTAGGTTTACTCTCAAAATATAACAGGATCTCGTTAAATTCGATGTAATGGAAACCAGCATTCACTTTCAAAGCATGTTTTCAAATATAAATTTCACTGTAATATTGTCTACACAACCTTTTGATATTTATTGAACTGACAGCTATCTCACGCAACATCACTTTACGAGCTTTCAAAACTACTTTGAAGACGTTTTATGATACCCGGAATAACTAACGATTTTGGTTAAAGAGATCATTCTGCTTCGTTGACGTTTATGCAAGAGATTAAATTAAGAATACCTATATTTTCTGTTTTTATTATATATTACGCAACCCTTTATGTTTTTCTTTGCCATAGGCATAGCTTTACCAGTAAAATCGTTTGTGCGTTCACAAAAATGTAAAAGTCTCTTAAAGACAAGCACTATTCAGTCAAGTGCTCGCGTTTGTTTTTCCAACTGATTGAATGATCTCGTTGTTCTGTTTTGGACTGGAATCACTTATATAATACTAAATTAAGATAAATGTGTTATATTTTAGAGCTGGATTTGTGATATGATCTGTGTTTAAATAATTGTAGTCTGCTGTGTTAATTGTAGTTATAGCCAATGCGTATTTTTTTTACCATAGGGGGCAAACGGTCAGACGAAGCTCCTTATAATAAGTGATTAAAGCCGCCCTTGCACACCCGCAACGTCAGAGACATCACAAGTGCGTTGCCAACCTTCAGGGAATGGGGATGAGGGTGGGAAAGGGGTTAGTGTATGGGCCTCCGGTATCCTCACTCATTCGGTGCACACAACGCAAGTGCTGTTTATTACCGGTTTTCTGTGAGGCCGTAGTATCAGTCTGGTCGAGCTGTTCACCCACGGTAAAAATGTTTCAAGTATTATATTTGATATTTTAGTAAACTTATAAGTAAACTAAATTCTTTCTTACACATACATAATGTAATTAGAGGTTTCAGAGATCAACTTTCATAATAGGTAAATTGAAGGATAATTGTTGATTTTGTCTTCAATATTTATGTTCCAACAGCAAAGTTACAAGTTGTTCAATTTAAGAAAACAAATCATCACACGATCACTTCAAACGAGATAAACTTGAGCAATCTTGGTATGAGTTCTGCTTCAAGTTTCTAATATACGATTTCCTCATAAAGTTCAAAACATGAGTTAATTTTACCTATGAAATTATGTTACTTTAAGCGATTTCTAAAACTTGGAACGTACCGTCTAATTTGGTTGAATTGAACTTAGATAATAGATTTAAGGCGACTTAGCTGAACGTGGTCTATTTAGGCTGTTCTGATTGTTATTAACTTGTATTTGGACATTGAGCACTTATGGACTCATATAGGCATGTTCCATTAAATGTTTTGTCAGTTTTTCAGCATCAGTATCAATCAGGTTATTTTTTGGTAATAGCGATGGCCGTCAATGTGTACCTAAAAACCCAGAATCACAATATCATCATTGGTGGTGAGGGTTCATTTCTTGAAGATTTGGACGATCATGTGTATTTTAATTATTTTTTGCATGTTGATTTTAACTTATTTCACGTTTGCTTATTAATTACGTAATTACTCATACCTCTAACAAACAATGAGAACAGTCATGATGATTTGGAAAGCAATATTTTGTACGAACGTTTTATCGAATACGACACTTTTATTGATAGCCACGAACACATTTTCCGATCGCTTTGAATACAGTTTATTGCCTGCATGCAGTATGTCTCGTGTAATAAATTCACATATTGCATTTCACAAATTTACATTGAGCAATGTGACGTCATGACAATTTACCGAATCATATTTCACTATCAATTGTGCGTATACCACAGTTATTGTTACAAGTTTTTGATGACGGTTACGTAATTTATAGTTCTGCTACTACAGACGACTTCTATTTACGTATACGATCCATACTAATATTTTAAAATTGAAGAGTTTCTTTATTTGGTTGAACTAATTTCAGCAACTATTGGCTCAGTTTAAATTTAATCTTGAATGCCCATTTATCATAGAAAGTTATGATCAGTAGGAGATTTACCCATGGGCCAGCCACGCTTCTGCACGGATGAGCTGACTCGACCGGAATGATACCGCTCCCTTACAGAAAACCGCTGCTTGCACTGTGTTCCACCGAGTTAGTCAGAATACTAGAGGCGCATAACCCATTCCCGTCCCTCATCCCCCTGCCCATTTACAAGTGCATTGCCTTTGCCCTCTGGTGTTGCGGGTGTCCATAGGCGGCGGTAATCGCTTACTATTAGGCGACACGTCTGCTCGTTTAGCCGGCTATTCCATAAAAAAAATTATATTATAAAAATTTTTTGCATAAACTAAAAATGTATATTGCTTTAAAAAGACACTGACAAAATTGCGCGAGTCAGCTACTAATAGTGTAGGAATAGACCAGAACGAAAATACTCATCTACTGTGCGTTAATGATTAGGCCACCCCATATCGGACTCCACGTGGAGTTGTTTCGAGTCTGGGTGTACTTTCACCTCTGTCAGCATACAGAGCCTTATTATATTTGGTATATATAGCACTCAGTTTTTTTTCTAATTTTTTTTAATAATTTAATCAACAAATAGATGAAATAACTTATCTGTGAGCACAATCTATAAATAAGACTTCACTATTTACGACAAAACTGAAAAGAAACCAGAAAAAACAGTTAATTATAGTGGATTGTGAAAAAGCGAAAGCAGGCGACAAGGTGCTGTCAGCTTGGGCGAATAATCTCGAAGAAGCGGATTTACAGGTAATTCCCTTTTTTCCAACGTAACTTGATCAGTGGCAGGAAAATAAGAAATATTGGCTTTGTTAAAGTCTTTTACCAAGTTTATTCTAAAGAAAATAATTCCTTTTAGAATTAATATTTATATTCCAATTTTTCTATTATTACTATCGGGTTTACGGTATTTTTTTTCTATACCGCCTTTATTCTGACATTAGCTTTCATGATTACTGTTATGTTTTGGGCTAATTAAAACCATTTACGTGTATTTTATATTTATTAGTATAAGATTAAACGCTTATTTTAAATAGTTTTTCCTTCCCAATGTTGCCTGTAAAAGATGCCTGCGGCCATAAGGCGCCAATTTTACTCCGCAAGTTTAAAATTTTCTATTTAAGTTAACCTTGCTACTAATCCGGTACAATAAAGAGATATACTATTTTACTAGCTTTTGCGCGCGGCTTCGCTAGCACAGAAGAAGATATTTTCTTCCTCTGTTTTAAACCTTTAGGGGTGGCATTTCCAAAATTTTTTTCTTAATGTTCAGTTATGTTATATAAAGAACCTACATCCAAAATTTCAGTTTTATAGGTTCAACGGTTTGGGCTGTGTGTTTATCTCTGGGTACTGACTATGGGTTAGTCAGTCAGCTACCCATTTTAAATATATAGATTTTAATTGCCTCAATCAACAACCCATAATGTCCCACTGCTGGGCTCAGATCTCCTCTCAGGAGAGGGTTAAGGCTATACGTACCCACGCTGGCCAAGTGCGGGTTGGGGACTGGCAAGAATACGTTGTGGCTACGTAAATCTTGCTGTTGGATATTTTTAAGCCACCCGAAGGCCTCCAACTAAGCTTCACGACTGTTATCCTATGACAACAACCGGGACCGACTGCTTAACGTGACCTCCAAATCACGGAGACGCTAATGGCATCATGCCACCGGCGGTCATTGATCAAGGTACTAACAGCGCCGTCGTTGCATGCACTTGGTGAATGTGTCTAATCACCGAGTACAACTGGGCAATAAACGTCTTTGTAAAGATATGAAATGAATATGAAAATGAAGCAATTAAGGCATATAATATGAGGCGCTTTGAGCAGTCGGCCCCATATGTCACAATTGTGAAGCTGAGTTGGAAGCCTTTAGGTGGCTTAAAAAAATCTAACGGTAAGATTACGTAGCCACAACGTTGTCTTGCCAGTTACCCACCCGCACTCGGCCAGCCAAGGGACGTATGGCCTTAACCCTCTCTCGAGAGGAAAGCCAAGCCCATCAGTGCGATATTATGGGATGTTGATGATATCTTTACACAAACTAAAGTTATTTTCATCCTATCAAATAGTGTTAAATGATTCGTCGTTGTTTGAAGTAACTTATCACTAAAAATTTAGGGTATTATTTTAAAATGAGGAGCTTTGTTCACAACTCAATTTTATTTATAAAATAACTGAGTCCCCATGATGCTTCATGGGGACTCAGTTATTAGTTATACAGTCAGGCTTGCTAGCCTAAAAAGGAGTAAGTTACTCGTTATACCAACAGATATCTGTCGGTGAAAGGCCCATCAGAATCTATCCAGCCATTTAAAAGAACAAATAGACAGGAAAAAATTACACCACTCGTATTTTTGGCTTAATAATTAAATCAAGTAAAGTTATAAAGCAGTAAGGATAAAAAATTAATTAACTATTTTCGAAATATTTTTTTGCCATATATGTTACCTCATAAAAAATATTTACTTATATTTTTTTGCCATATTTAAATCAGACAGTGACGAAACGATATAAAGGAGTTAATGTTTAAATAACGTATACAGTGCACTTATGTATCCACAGAAGATTAATAAATTATGTCAACACTACTTGTAAAATTCACTATAATATATTAAATACTTTCAGTCATTTTTTAACACTCAACGCCATCTAGTCTCAAACTAAGTAGAGCTTGTACTATGGGTACTAGACAACTGATATTATTACATATATATACTTTTTTTTTGTGAATACATACATATTATAGATAGAAAACGCCCAAACTCCAAAACAAATATTTGCAGATCATATGATACATTTGGTACGACCCAGGATTCGAACCCGAGAACTCATGGACAGCAGTCACGTACACTACCACTGCGCCACCGAGGCAGTCAATGATAGTGAAACATACTCAGATGCTAATGCGATAAGCAGTTACCAAACTGTTACTAGCACGAGTGACAACTTTATAAATTTATACATATAAATAAATTTTAGTGTCTGTTCATAATTTCAAATTACAAACTATGCTTATGCTTTTCACTAATTGGCTATGGAAGTTTAGACTACTAGGTACTTACCGATGTAAGTAAAATTGCTTACTCGATAGTAAGCAATTTTAAAAATTTTTGTTGATCTGGGATGGCCGGACTGATTTTGACGGAACTTTCACTGGGAGATAGTTCATGATATAAGGAGTAACTTAATTTTCTTAGACAAATTTTACCCGTGGCATTCCCTGCGTTTGATATTATACTTGGAAGCATAGCATGTAAGTACATAAAGTATTGCGTTATATTATAATATAATCGTTGAACAGCTTTTCTTAATTTATAAGGATGACTGCCTCGACGGTACAGTGGTAGAGTACGCGACTGCTGTGCATGAGGTTTCGGGTTGATTAGCGGGTCGTACCAAATGTTTGGATGATCTTAAAAAAATTGTTTCGGAGTTTGGGTGTTTTCTACGTAGAAATATGTATGTGTTACAAAAACTAACATATATATAAAGGTTAATATAATTAGCGCATCACCACTTGCAGGCAGCTTCACTACATCAATCCCAACAATATTTGTTATACGACTTTTTACAAATCTTGATAAATATCCAAAAGAAAAATAAAAACAAGAAAATGTATGCTCCCTCAGTTATTTATTGCTCTGTATGTTGTAAGAAATACGTAAAATGACTTCGCCCGGGCGTCCCTACCTCGCCCCCCGCATTCTTTCGACGTTTCGGTACTAACTGCCTATTACGGTTTCCCGCGCTTTTTTTAGCCGGTCGATTGAAGCTAAATTTACACCTTAACAAAACGGTGGCAATCATATTTCTGAACAACCCAGCCAATATGGGTATCTAGTGAAAGGGCTTAAAGTTTTTTTTTTTAACAACTTCACTTGTTTATTGTGTTGTTTGACAAGCTGTAGAATATTGATCCCTGCAGTATTCAAATTTATGAATATCTATCTTTGAATTTGTAATCAGTCTCGATGACAACCTTAGTAGGGTCTGTTATATAACAAACATCCTACCTAGTTTGGATTAAAGCCGTCATACTCATCTATGTACAATTACGTTTATAGTTCGAAAGCAAGGACGAACCTATGGTTCCTGAGTTGCAGGTGTCCACGAATGATAGTAGTCACCTACCATTAGATAACCGGTCTACTTATAAGTTCCATCATAGCGTAAATAAGCAGTTTATTCATCTTTGAAGGTTCCCTTCCACTTTGACAACATAAAAAGATTTTGATAGAGCGGAAATATTTTTATACCCCCATTTCATTATGTCAACGCGTTATAGCATAGCGTCTAGTTTAAATTCAAGGTCGCGTTGTACTCAAGTACTATAACCTAATAACAATGTACATAAACAATTAGGGTCCCTCTATCTAGGTGAACATTCAGCGTAATAGACATTTTACGGCCGTATTACTCTTGTTTATAGCCAGTACGGACCCGTCAGGTACCAAGAACGGTCAGGGTTCATTTCGTTAGAGCTATGTTTAAAAAAAAATACATAATTCTTCTATGCTAATTTAAATTGAAAGTTTTATTCAAAACATGGGATTTTAAATAAAAAAATAATATGACAGACGTTTTTTATGACTAGTCCCTGCTTGAAAGATAAAAATAAGTTATTGGCGCCCAAACATGGGGCCGATTTACAAAATCCGGATTTACTTGTATTAAGTGGTCATTAATTATTAAGGATGAACGAAAATTAATTATATAATTGAGCTTTTAAACTTTCTTCGTATAACATCAAAGGGATACTCCTTGAATTAGTAATTTTGAGTAAAATTGAATTTATTATGAATTAAATGGGAAAAATTATATTTAAGAATAATGAAAACTAATTTAAACAGAGAAGAAAATGCACAAAAAACAGTTTTAATTTTTAGACTGCGATGGAATTAATAAGTTGGGTAAATTTGGGTTAGAAATACCATCTTTGTTTTTCGAGTTTTTATAGTGCCTACGATATTTCTTTAAAAATATCAGCTCGGTCCAAAATATTACTCGACCTATCTTTTTTTTACGTGTGGATAACTCCTCGGGCCTTCAACCCACCGAGGTTTGCGGTGGAGCGGTGTGTCGGAATCTGGCCAATTAAAACCACACGGTGTGCCACTCTGCGCCTGAGACGGGAGGGATCCGCGAACCACTTTTTTACGCCATCCGGAACCCTCCCAACGCCTGCCCGCCTGAATTACTCGACCTACCTGGTCCAATCGGATCTTAGTCCGGCTTATAAGTTTAAGACGAGTAGTGTCCTTTATAAAAATTACATCACGCTATTTATTTTCCTTACTACAGTTCAACTAAATTATATACCAGTCTAAAAAGAATTATCCATCAGCTTTTAACTACACGGTTGGCCTAGTGGTTTCAGTGGTCGCCACACCGCTTCCTACTGCGCCAAGTGTTGTGGGTTCAAATCCTATATGGGACAACACTTTGTGTGATCCATAAATTGTTGTTCTAAGTCTGGGTGTACTTTGTGTCCGTTTCATGTATGTTTGTAAAGATCCCCGTGACACAGGAATGTATATTCCTAATTTGTAGTTGTCTTTAAAAAAAAAAAAAAAAAAAGCTTTTAAAGAACCCAAAAAGTTATTACACAAAGTAATTTGTACTCTCGATTGTGGGCATTTCATGGAACTTATTGCAATATATTCTGGTATTAAACTCACTTGCACTTCTTCATTTATACTTACAAGTAACCTTTGATGATGCTATAAGGCGAAACCAGTTAAGTGTAATAAGAAATAAATAAAAAAGTGGAAAAAAGTGCAAGTGAGTTTAATTCCAGGATATATTACACAAAGGTTTTGGCTTCAGCTGTCTTAACTCTAAATATAATTAGCTTAGCTTCGTAGACCGATGATCTTGACGAATTATTGAATAATATGTTTTAGATAGTTCAAATTGTTTTAGGATATGGCACTAATTATAAAAAATGAAACAATTGTTTAATTTCACATGTTTAATGAACAATATTTCAAATAATTTGTTTTTGTATTGTTCAAAATTGTATATGTATATATAGAACGCTTATAATAACATCAAAGCCCTGTTTACTCACTGTGAAAGCCTTATATCTAGTCATTGCTTGTGTGGTTTTCAAATCATACACAGTGTTACACCGTGTCATGAGATTTTGTATGCAATTCGACAACTTTACCGAATAACTTAGTGTTCAACACTGTATATCAGTTGGAAAACGTTGCTGGTATACCATCAGTATTTTACAAAATCTTGACAATACAGCCTAATATTTAGTGCTTTATGTTTTGGATGTGTTACATTATTCGTATTCCTTTCAAATAACTTCAAAGTTCAAATTTCATTAGGTAGTGTCAACTCGTTTGCCGTCATCGGTGTAAGGTTTCGTTCTTGGAACAAGCAGGATGGTTCTACAAAAGCTTATTTGAAAGCAATAGAATGGCTTTAATACTAAATTTGTTACATATTCGGATAAGAGATAATACAGATTTTCAGACATAGAAAGTTCTTATGAAAGTAACGTTCGTATAAAATATTTATAACTAATAACAACATGTTAACAAATCATACAAATACTCATTTTAAATTAGTAAATACAGTGCTTTGCATTAAGAAAGAATTATCTAGTCCTTATTTAGCAAAGGTACGAAGTTTTTGAAGTCAAATAAATCGACATTTAAAACTTCATAGGCTTAAATAATTAAGTATAAAACTTTTTGTAAATGGTCCGCTAAATCCACTTCTCATAATTGTATTTACATAATAATTTAGCAAAAAAAGAAATATAAACGTGTCTCTACACGTAACAGAGCCATTGGTACACATTTTTGGGATTGGTAAAGATCATAAAATCTAGCGCACTTATGTAAACAATGGTATATTCTTTTTAATGTTGCTTTTCTACAATTCAAGTTATTTTTTTGCGATGAATTTTTGTGCCAATGTCGTCCCGAAAAGACAATTTTCGTCTGTAGCGATGTTGCCACAAACTTGGTCGCCTGGTTTAACAGTAATTTACTTTGTATATACTGCATAAGTTTGCTACCTCCAGAGGATTAAATTGCTTTGAGTTTGATAACATAGGTTCTATATACGGCCAGATATGTTGCTAAGTGAGGTTACATGTTCGATTCACCAAAAGTTCACAGTTTTTAAAATCCAGCAAGGACCATTTTTAACTGCAATGTTTTGAAATCATATTAATAGTAAAATAATGAGACGAGGTTTTTTTTTAAATGGATTGTTTATTTCTATTAGGAAAGTGAATAATCTCTAGGCTTATTAATTATCACAACTTGGGGAATTAGACCGAAACTTAACATAGAAAAGCTTTCTAGACAATTTATAAATTTTGCGAACACATGATGAATTTACTTAGTAAGTTGGCTTAGGGCAAGATCATAAATTATTACGATTCAAGGCTGTCCAACGTTTATACAATCCATCAAATAAGTATGTGTGTATTTCATACAAAAACGTGTGGATTGCGGTATGCTTCTAGAGGTTTCTAGTTAAGCTTTGTTCAATGTTAGTTTTGCGTTAACATTTGATTTGCGTAGTTAGTTGTATTATTATAATGAGATTCACAAACCAGTAATCATTTAAGTTTCTGTTAAAATTACATTCAATTTCATGAAATTGTACATCTGGTACAGACCGATTTTGGAAACATATAATATCTTGATCATTCTTTTTTTCAGTTTGTTTCTTCTTTCCTATATTGTATAATATTTTATTCATAACAAAGTGGAAATAAAGCGTATTCTTATTTAGTCCACTATTTTTGACTTGATAGCATACGTGAACACAATGTATCGTTTAAGCGTGTTAATGTAGGTATATAAGGATACTTTAAATAGATACTCCAAAATTGGTACTCCACTTTTACGATCTTAATCCAATCCCTAGGCAGATAATTTAACGTAATATTCAGAATCTCCATTTTTCCCAAGGTCATGAGATAAAATGTATGAAAATAACCCTCATCTATAGTTATTAGTAGACGTTTATAAATTTAAGTTTGGAGCCCTTAAACAAAAAGTTAAACGATTTTGCTGTCTCTTTGTTGCCTTTAAATTAAATATGCACACTTCTAATCATATATAAAGTAATGAAAACTTTCATAATAATTTTTCACTGTAAATAATTGCTACTTTTGCTAAGCTTTCAGTAATTGAACCATGTGACTAAAATTTAACTTTTTGGGGGTTTGAAATCGTAATGTCACTATTTTTAATACGTATATCTGGGAATGCTAAAGGCCAACGGGAAGTGGTAACTTCCATAGAAAATTATTCCACGTTCGATAGTTGAGAAATGTATAAAAGAAATACTACTAAATTGTTTACAGCTGATTGTTATCTCATCATATCTAGATACTTAGAAGTTGCTCCAAATATTCACTTAGTTGTATTATGTGACTTTTTCTTTGGAGCGCAATTCATTTTTGGAATTTGGCACTTTTGCCATATTTTATAAACACGTGTACGAATTTCAATGCCAATTTTTAATAAATATTTTTTTCCGTGATATAAACTGGCCTACGTTAGGAATTATTCAGTACATTTTAGTTCACGACCTTAGAAATTATTCGGTTTGAGTCGAACAAAAACATAGCATTATTAAATAAATTAAGCAAATTACAAAAGATTAGCTAATTAAACTATATACAAACAATATTTGTAATAACAGTTTTGCGCTACCTAAATATTATTTAAATTGATAGCATTTAATGCTTTTGTAAACAAATTAAATTCATAGATATAAAATTTCGATATGGTAAGTTTAATACCAAGGAATTATAAATGGTTACAAACAGACGGATTGTTTTACAGATGTAAATATACATTATACTTTTTTTGTAGACAGCAAGAGATGTGGTACACTACTAATCGACCTGTGACAACTTCGTTGGGCGTTAACCGCCCGCTTTTCTTCGAATTGATTTACAAATAATATTATAATCAACAACAATTTTATTCAATCGTGATAAAATATAACATATATCACTCCTGAATAGTGTCGCTTTCTGTCTGTGAAAGAATTTTCAGGATCGGATCAGTAGATAGACAGATATCCCTTACAACCATACAAACAAAGTTAGAAACCTTTTTATAATATTAGTATAGATAAATGTATATTCGTATGGAAGTTAATAAAATGTAAAGTCAGTACATTAACATAATAAATGGTCAATGCCTAATAATAATCAACAAATGTGACATAATAAAATGAACAAATTTTAATAAGTAATGACAAAAAAGGGTTTTAATTATATACGTGTTATCAACAAAACGATTGATCAAATGTGTTTATGTATCTATCGCAGCCATCTAGGTTAGTGAGCCGTTCAATCAACAGCCTAGCCTCGTTCAAGGTTAGGTTATGTCAGGTTTTTTTGTAAAACAGGCACCCGTCATTTATTTATGCTTACGCAACGTTTTTCATTTCTCTAGTTCCTCAATTCCTCTATCTGAAATAATACAACAAATTTGACGATTGATCTCAAATATATCGTCACAAAGATTTTTATATTTAAACTTGTTAATAAGAAATGAATTATTAAGAAAACCGACTGCGTTTATTTTTTTTCATTTTGTTTTTTTTTTGTAATTTTGACGTACCCAGTGATACTCTAACATACAAATACTACAAGCCGTCTAGGCTGTAGAGCATGCCAAAGAAATATACATACATACACTCGGAAAACATAACCCTTCTTCTTTCGCAGTCGGATAAAAACAGCCCTATTGTTTGTAACCATCTACAAATGCTTAGTGAAATAAAATATATACAATCGATACGTTTAGGTATATATAAAACATTAAGGGTCCCCATATTTAGACATACTTATCATTTCAATTCATTAGGAGCTCCCTTATTTACGTGTTGCTAAGCATCACAAAAGGTAAGAACTATTTAAATACTTATCAATTTAAGAAAACGAACATTACAATGTTTTGTTCTTTATAGGACTTTGAAGACATCGTTTTTATTACTAGTGACGGCTCCTTTTGGAGTAGTCTGTGAATAACTATTACGCCAGAGAAACCTCCAAAAAACATTATATCAATAAAGCGTGACTAGATTCAAGACATAGCAGTTGCAAAGGAATCGCTGCACATTGGTCTGACATATGTATAAAAAAATATTTATCGGTTTATAAGAGTAATAAAAAATATGAATGCTTATATAATATATAAATCATAAAACACTAAGAAAAATTCCGCGTACGTGAAATGTATCGATAACATCATCACTCTATATAGATTTTTTATTGATAATCTCAAAAGAAAGATTTGCTAAAACTGTTTTGTCCGGAATATTTCAATGATAGAACATTGCGTGAGAGACGAGAAGATTAAAGAAAGAGCTAAGCAAAAAGACTGTATTCAAGTAATACATTTCTTTAAAACTATCTAGCCTTAATTTATAATATTTATGCTATTTATATTTATCTATATACATGTAAAACAGGTATATAACACCAAGAATGAAAGAAAGTGCCAATGATATGTGTTATCTAGTGATTTTAACTGTTAAAGATATAAAATTATTAACGCTACGATTATTTACAGAAATATTATCGTTAGCTTATTTGAATTGAGGTACAGCTTATTCAGGTTTGAAATTAAGTCAAAAAATTATATGATTTTGAACCTATTTATTATATTGTCTTCCAAAGTCTGACTGATAAGGACGACCATAAGGAAACAATAAATTCCAAACAAGCAAAAATGGAAGATTTTCCCATAAATCTGATTTAATTGAACTAAAAGGTGCCGATGAAAATAAAATTATCAAAATATTGTAGTTACCCAAACAAGCTAAACCTCTCTCACTAATGGACAGTAAACATACTTTACTATGATTACTAATTTTCTGGTCATTAACGGTAACTACTCGACCAGTACATTTAGACACTCCTGGTCAGTTAATGTTATGTGTGAGAAAGTTGAAACGGGCCTATCTATACTGGTCGTTATCTTACAATTAGTTTGACTAGGTTGTGATAGCGGCTATTCTAATACAATGTACGTATGTGTTATAAAATGTTAATAAGTGCTGTAAACACTTAGATATCTTAATTCTATCACGGCCTTGAATCCTCTTACACATTATCAATAGCGATTACTTGTAAATATATGTTCGTAAGTGCCTTCAGAAAGACTTTTCAAGTAATCTCTTTTATCGACAATGAAACAGATACATTACTCTCTCTAAAATGTTTTTCTTGGATATTTTCCATTCATAAGAATTTTTCAAGTCTTCCAAATTAGTAGACGAATACTTACATATCAAATTCTTCTGTTTTTTTCTTTGCCGCTTTACAACTTAAAGTAAGCAACTTATAAAATAATTTTTCAATAAACTTTTCCTTTTCTTGTTCGCTCGGATTCAACTTTGTTATTATGAATTTTCTTAGAAAATTAATGAAAACAACTTGGTTTTAAATCTATCTTAAGTCATTGTAGCACTATTGTTCAACACTTTAACATTATGTAGATGCAGATGATTTTCGTTTCTCCGTCTTATTGTCTCTTAGCTTCGTCTCATCCAACGATTCTATCTTATGATCTCTCAGTAGCGGGGTGCGAGCATCCGTTTTTTCTTCACTCCTTTTGTCCAAGAAAATATTATTTTTATAATTTATCACTTTAATACTGTTATCACTTTCAACAGATTCTTGACGACTGCCTGTTTTACTCTTTTCTTTATTTCCATCCTCTTGATTTTCTAATTTTTCGCTGCGAAACGCCATATTGTCAAAACATTGCGCTGGCACTATATTAACGGATTTCATCATCGGTAATGCGATTGCGAGCGCTGGACTCATATCGCGAGGACTGGGCGTAAGTCGAGTAGTAACCGAAAGATCCATTCCTGGCATCAAAGTTGCAACTGTGGGAAGTAAAATGATCAAATTTAATTATTTCTTCCAGTAAAACTATTAACATTTATAAAGGTTTGATTGACAATCATGCATTAACATGCCACATATGGGATAAAATTACTAATACTTTATTTTTACTTTGACAACACAGAATGGACTAGACACATAAAGGTATTAAAAATACATTGGAACATTTATTCACTCTCACATAATAATTGACTAGTGCTAGAAACAATTCATAAGTACACATTATCATTAAAAGCATAACGAAAGGCACTGGTTAGTGTAATATTAGTGTTTAAATTATCTCTTAAGTATACCGAGATGTTTGGTTTTGAGTTTGATACTTCATTTGTCGTGTTGTTTTGGCTATTGTGTGGTGGAGAATTTGGTGTGCAATTGCTGCCTGAAAAAAACACTGAAGCGTAACTACCTAATACATCAAAATTAAAAAATACATTTGCCTAAATTAAATAAATATGAAGCATTTCACATTAACATTAAAAATAAATCGATATCAAAGAAGAATAAAAAAACACATAACATCTACGACAACATCAGTTTTGGAAGCAAAGCAAACGTTCGGGGTACAAAATATAGATATTTAAAGTCCCGAACCTCCATTTCATCGAAGCGAAAAGATTTAGACGGTAGATCCAGTGCTGCCTGAAGAAACTGTCGTGTGCATACATGATAATGGTATGAAAATGATTGATTAGTGACTAAAATATATTTGCATTCCTGTAAGCTAAATCCAAATGTGCAGGCGATATAAAAAGCCCGTTCAGTTCCAACGGCGTTGTGTGATGCTTTCTAAAGCATGTTTAAATTTTTTCTTTTGCAGTTGTTTGGTGTCGTTTGGATCATAGCCTCTAGCTCGCTACGATCACCATCTGTGGAGGATTACATTGCATAAGCTACTGTTAGTTATGTGATTAGTTTATTAAATTTTATATAAACATACAAAGAACATTATCAAACGCTACATCAGTACAAAATAAATAAGTATCTTCCTCTATATGCTGTAGCTTAATATATAAATTTGATTTTTTATCGTAAACGTATAAGTTAAAAATTCCAAGCATATAGTTAGGCTAATAACTATACGGTGTTACATGTCTATTATTTTCTTTGCATTATTTCATTGCATACTTTCGTTACTGTGAGTTGATTTTGATAATATTCTTTGCTTCCATTAACAATGCTATGTTAGGCTTATTTAGTTCAAGACCAGTATGTTATTTATATTTAACGGTTATGATAATGTGTTGTTAGTTTATGTTTTATTCATACAGTGAACGTGAGTTTTATCTATTTTTGTGAAAATGCCAATCGTTCTGTTAATTACAAATTTGTTTGCCACAACGTGATTTCATACATTAATAGTGCTTAAAAATATACTGAACAATTAGTACTTATTTTAATTGAAGAAATTTTCAATTATATTTTATGGTCTTTAGCTATGGATGTATGTACCATAGTGGTATTTATTTTTGCAGCTATATCACAAAAGCTATAAACTAAGTCAGCTTAAACATTACTTTGTTTGTTACAACCTAATTGTAACTTTACGTTTATTTACATTTGGAATTGTTGTGTAGCTTATAAAATTATACAATTGTTAATTTTATTCATAGCTGCAGTATTTTTATTGCAAGTTTATTCTGTTGTAGCTTACCCATGTTAGGCCCCATCATATCCTTTGGATGGTTTGTTTTAATAGCATTCATTCTGCGGTTCACTACCTGAGGGCCCATACCAGGTGCCAGAGGATTCGGAGCTCCTGGAGCTCCAGGCGCACCTAGATAGCAAAAATATGGCTTATAGTTTTTTATAGCCGTTACGTACATTGCCTAAAATTTATTTTATTATTTTTTTGCACATTCACATTATACATTCCATTCTATAATCTCACATCGTTTATTCATATTATATCAGCGGGGACGCCCCAAATTTTTACTTTTGAATCCCGAAAATGGTTAAGTACATACATTGAGACACACTCAGGTTTAATTTGTACAATATTTTTTTGTGATGTGTATTTTTTTCAATATATTCATTTAAACTACTTTCAGATAAAACCAATACGTAAAAGTAGATTCTTATTACAAAAGTTAAATAATCACTACAAAACGGAAGGTAATCAAAAAGTGCTGAGCTTGATGATTCAATTTGAGACCATCATACATTTAATAATCTACATCAAATTGTTGTATATTATTATTTCTTCTTTTCATTATATAATTTTTATACCTGAGTTTTTATACTCACGCATGGGTGGTCTCGTTGGTTCTACATTAATAACTCTTCGCCTCTTCTTGGGTAGTTTGGCTCTCGCTTGTGTGTGCGAGTAGTACATAGCGAAGTTGGATACTATGACCGGTACAGGTAGAGCTATCGTAAGTACCTGTTTATATCAAAGGCACGGTTTTAATCCAAGTTAGCTAACTGTGTTCAAAAAAATAAAATTTAATATCAAAACATATTTCTTTTAATGAACTTATTTTACTTAAATAGCATTAACAACCTGAAGTCAGAGGAGAATGGAATGGTTGAACAATCAATAGTATTGAAATTAAAAATAAAACACAGAAAAAATAATACACTTACACCGGCCAATGCACACAGCGCTCCCACAAACATGCCGACGTAAGTCTTCGGGGCCATGTCACCATAACCAACTGTGGTCATTGTAACCAAGGCCCACCATAATCCCAACGGTATACTGTTGAAGTCATTGTGGGGATTCGTCTGTATCCTCTCAGCATAGTATACTAAGCTAGCAAAGATGACGATACCCAGAACTAGGAAAAATACGAGTAAAGTCAACTCTTTAGCTGATGCTCTAAAAGTCTGGATGAGGATTTTGAGTCCAGAAGAATGTCTCGTCAACTTGAAGAGCCTCATGATCCTAATAATGGAGAAGAACTCCAAGATGTCTGCGTTCTCGATGTGTGAGGCATATTTTTGCAGGATCAGGTCGATGTAGAAGCTCATGGTTGCGATGTAGTCAATGATGTTGACGGAAGATTTGACGAACTCGCACTTGTTAGGTGATGATATGAACCGAACTAGGATTTCTAACGTAAACCACGCGTTACACACACATTCTATGTAAAAAAACGCTATATGGGCATTTGTTTGCACTTTGTCTAATGCCCAACTCTGCGTTTGATTTGCTGTTGTCACTGTATAACTTCTTATCACTGGCACTCGCATGTCCGGGTGAGTTTTAAGACAGAACGATAATATCGATACGCATATGAAGAAAACTGATATTAAGCCGATTATCTGAAAATCACAAATAGCATATTAATGGTACTAAAAATTATTTATTCATAATAGTTGCTGTGTCGTCTCTAAAATTGAACGTTTTAATGACTTTCTTAATTTCCTACTGAATTGACATATGCAACTACTTTATATCCTTTTCAAGTTGGACAAAACATTCTATATGTATACATGAAAACCGATGGTAATATCACAGATAAAAATCTTTTGAGTTAATATCAAAAAGCATAGTAAGACTTCACAAGAATGGAATTGGCTTAGAAAGTACTCGAAGTGTTGACTCTGACCAATGATCATTGAGATTGACCTGCTCTTTAAGTTCATCTGTTAGCTTTAGTTTTGTTTATATTATTAAATTTCATTATAATGCAAATATCGTATAATAAAAGCAGTAAAAGTCTGTTATACACCTTCAAGATTAGATAAATATTACTGATCCCATGATTCTCTTAAATAACTACGAGTAGTTACATATTCAAATTTCGGTAGCTTTAATATTGATGTCGCCAGTGTCATGACTATAAAGATTAAACCCAGCTTCAAAAGCCAAACTTTCACCCTTTAACAGCATGTAAAAGTTACGATATATACTTACCCTACATTAAAAATAATTAAAGTAAATAAAATCTTTTTAGTATTTAAATTAGGTTTGTTTTTATTAAGCTTACAATGATTAATAAACCAGATAGATGGTATTTATACAACGTCCCTTTCTCTTAATCGTAAAAAGGTTGTTTTTTGGGAAAGAGAAGGTTGTGCCCCATAATGAAATATGTTAATGACAGGTTAATTGAAATGTCGTGACTGGCTGAAAACAGATAAACAAATTGAATACACTTTTTTTTTTAATCATTCTCTGTCTTGTAACTTGTTTTATAGATGAATATGTTTAGTTTTATTATCCTACGAAGGAACTAACAAAGACAAAAGCTAACCTCAAAATCTTGATAGGAATTTTCGATTAGCTCAGATCGATTGTGATCGGATAATGCTGATGGATTGTTTAACTTTGTAACGTACAAACTTGTGTATTGGATTTATTTCAGAAAAAACAATGGTTGGTATTTGATGAAACAATTTTCCTTTAGACTTATTAATGTATAAGTAAAATATATACAAAATTCGTGGGAGAGCCACGCTTCGGCATGAATGGGCCGGCTCGACCGGAGTGATACCACGGCCTCACAGAAAACCGGTGAGAAACAGCGCTTACGCTGTGTTTCATCGAGTGAGTGAGGATACCGGAGGCCCATACCCCAATCCAACGCCCAGGCCGCCATAGTGTGGGTCACCATGCTGCATTGTTCTTTTTCGCATTGAGGATTGTGACCACCACTCTTGGATTCTGCTCATGCTTTCCATCAGGCAGGGCAGAGTCATTTTGGCAGCATAAACATAAAAAAAAAAAAAAAAAAATTCAAAAAGAAATTATACACTGAGTTTCTAGTGGTGAGGAAATTTATTACCTGCCGAGCTAAGTGACAACCCTGTAAGGTTTGCATTGGAATATTCAAATTAGCATAAATTTAAATTAAAACGGGCCACTAGAAGAAATTCAGTAGATTCCGGCACAATATTTTACACTTCATAAAGTCAAAAGATTACATTTTCAGTGGGAGGAACCTAAAATACCACTTCAACTTGAAACACGGCCAGATGTTGGAGAGGTTTTGGGTTTTATTTATTTTTATGTTTATTTCAGTAACTATCTACTATTTTGTTAATTGTAATCAGTTGTTATAAAAAAACCTTTGAGAAATATATTTTAGTTGTGTTTTTTCTGAAATTTATTTAAGAAAAATTGTTTTCTTTGTTGGTCATGAAATAAATGTGATAAATAATGAGAGATGATTATAAGTTTAAAGTTAATGGTATCTACAAATACCATTAAACATACCTTTGCAGCGTTAGAACTGTACGGCTCATCAAACAGCGACCAGATCTGCGGCTTAAGGTGTTGCCACCAAGACACCGTGCCTTTCATATAGTCTTCTTCAAATCCAAACTTCCTGGCTACCTCTTCGTCTGTCGGCTTTTCCGTATCCAGGTCCAGCCGATCGAGCACTGCTAGAGTTTCTTGGGTGTCCCGATGCTGTTAAAGAAATAAAAAGTAAAGAAGCGTATGTTTATTACTATAAATCTAGAGCAGAACAAGAATCGCAAAATTGTGAATTACTTCGTTAACGATATATNAGGGTTTAAAGGTCAAAAGGCGAAACCTTAAGAAGTTAACCTAATTAAATTAGTGGAATAGGTACAAGTAAGTTTGATTATACAGTGTATTGCAACAAGTCCCATCAAGTGCCCACAATCGAGTGTATATATTGTCACACATGTCTGTATTTTAAAAGAGTCTCTCTTCCTTATTTTACTTACATTAAATTACTTACACTTATCTATGCAACCTATGCGTGTAATGATAGACTTGTGGCGACTTCCACATACAGCGGCAATAAAAAACGTTTGACAGCGCCATCTACCGAAGATATGTCGAACAAAGGAGTAACGAAGGAAACTAAGAAACTACAAATTCTGCATCGCGCAATAGAAGTTCTCGCGCCGATTTATATATATACAACTTCCCAACATCAAACGTTGGGCAGTGGTCCGCCAGGCATGATAACCTCGCCTGGTCGGATGATCCTCCCTTTGTGTTGGAAGGACATGACACCCGTACATCCACTGACTAAAAATACCAAGTGTCACCATACTTATTCATCCGTGGCTGTTGTTAAAACTGACTAATTGAGCAAACTAGACACTGTAAAGAACTGAGTTGCAAGTGAACTACACCCAAATACGATAGAAAACTTGTCGCAAACCGAATGCTAACCCAGCCAGCCAGTTAATACAATGGTCAGTGTTGTAAGAAGAGCCTTACGTCCACCTGTGGATTAAGACGCTGTTCATGATAATAAATAGATCAAGGTAGTAGAGCCACGCTGATTTCAACACGAACGGAACGGCTCGACCGGGGCGGTACCACCGTCGCACAGAAAATCTACGTAAAACAGCGTTCGTGCTGTCGTGTTTCGTTGGTCAATGCAAGACCGGAGTCCCAATGACACAGAAGCATCACTAGGCCGCCATGGTGTGGGTCGCCATGCGGCATTATTTGCATTTGGTGACCACCACTTTTAGATTCTGCTTATGCTTTCCATCAGGCTGAGTCGAATCATTTTGGTAAGCACAAATATAAAAAAGACCTGAGCCACTTTTCCGGTATCTACATGTAGTTCCTACACAGGAGGTGACCATACTGTAGGTGGCGCGAGGTACATTGGAATTTCAGGGATTTCCTTTCGATGGTGCACCTGATTCTCCGGTTTCTGTACCCGAGACTTAACTTTCTGCAGGGCAACAGTGTATACGACTAAGCGGACTAAGAAAATACAATACCTTCGGTTTCCTTTTATTATTTTCTATACAAACCTTGTCCTATTAATAACAAACTCAAAAAAAAGAATTATCCAATTTGGTGCAGTCGATCGAAAGTTATGCGCGTCCATATATTTTTGTGATTCATTTTTATTTATATAGATGTGTGAAGTAAGAAATATATAAGTATATAAATCAGCTGATCGGATTTCAAAGTGAACTCCCTGTCTAGCTTAACAATAAACTGTATATAACTCAAATAATTATTGACTGCCTCGGTGGCGCAGTGGTAGCGTATGAAACTGCTGTGCAGTCTCTGGTTCGATTCCTGGGTCGGGTTCCAAGAAATATTTGCAGATTATACAAACATTAGTTTCGGAGTTTCGGTGTTTTCTATCTATAGTATGCATGTATTCACAAATAAAAAGTATATATGTATATATATCAGTTCTATACTCATAACATAAGCTCTGCTTAGTTTGGACTAGATGACGTCGTGTATTAGTTGTCCGAAATATTTATTGAAGTATTTTTATTAAGTTTTTATTTACCATAGACAAATTTCGTACACATCGTAATTTTATTCATTAATTTTAAAAAGTAACGTAGGTTTCATCTCCACACGTCACATGACAATATATCATCTAGCCACAGACAATACGTCATCCACAAAAAAAAAATTAAAACCACTAGCATTGCAATATTAAAATTTTCACGGAAGGGTTAAAATCGTTTGTAACTTAACAAATTGGGAGGGTATTTTGGACGGCCACCCCGCCCGTAGGCAGTGGGTGGGTTAGGACAAATACGCAAAAGTGGCCAAAGGTCGCTAATTCGATTCCCGGGACACATATGTACACATAGATTATGTAGAAACGGCCATGGGTTTTTATATAGGATGGTTGTTCAATGCAGGAAAATTAATTTTATTTTTTTATGGAATAATCTAGCTTTGTCTTATTAAATAACATGATAAAACAATAAAACCATGTCAGCTATAGCTACTTGTGTTTATCGGTATACTTCTTTCTACTGACTTTCTTTTGACTGTCTCAGTGGCGCAGTGGTTGTGTACGCGACTGCTGTGCTTGAGGTCTCGAGTTTGAATCGGATCGTTTGAATGGAATCGGTCATAACACAAGCTTTGCTTAGCTTTTGTTATGACCGTTGTTATATATACATAGTCTATACAAATATTTAAAATTGAAGTATCTGTTAGTAATTTCAAATTAACAGCTTTCTACTAAATGTATATG
Source organism: Hyphantria cunea (assembly GCA_003709505.1). NCBI lineage: Eukaryota > Metazoa > Arthropoda > Insecta > Lepidoptera > Erebidae > Hyphantria > Hyphantria cunea. Next base: position 73,387 of record PKRV01004359.1, on the reverse strand, counting down.
AAAGTATACACGATACTTACATTACTTATTAAAACGTCTGTTTGCCTGTATGTCGGTCTGTTGTTTCTGATTAAACTCTTGAACGACTAGACCAATTTTGGCGGGACTTTCCCTGGCATAAAGCAGATGATATAAGGAGTTACTTAAGTTACTTTTTTTAAACTAACTTCTCTCCACAGAGTTTCCTATAGTTGTTGTTGTACCGTGGATAACACCGAGGGGGTCAACTAGTATATAATAAAATCGCTTCCGCTGTCTGTTTAATTAGATTTTTTAAACTGCTCAACGAATTTCAATGCCGTTTTCAGTAAGAGGTTCACATGTTTAATATTTGCTTATTACTAGAGAAATACTTAGAATTTTAAATATTACCGTGCAAATTCAGGACGGGTGACTAGTACATTTATGTAATACACTGAAACGTCTAACTAACGCAATAAACACGCAGGCAAATCCTCAATTTGCACAGGAGAATACTTTAAACAACAAATTCTATTCTTTTAGCCCATCTTAACTACATATCTAAAATAGAATTCTCGTAAATGTATGCCCTGGAAATACTTCGCAATAGAACCAAAGAAGTAAAAGCATTACTTAAAGGAGATTCATTTTTAAAGGAGCTCGTTCTCCAAGTATGTGATAAATAGGCCTATTGGTCCAGTAGTTAATGATTCTGAATGCTACCGAGCTATTAAGGCTTACATTTTCACCCAGGAACACGGTCAGATTCTGTATTTGAGTGTTATCTTTTATACCATGATTGAAATTTTTGCAGTGAGTAGTGAATAGGTCTGGTTAAAGCAGACATACTATACAGCTTTTGCCGGCAGCTCTACTAGTTGTTTCCACTTAATAACCAGATATAACTATCCAGAAATAAAATCGACAAAGAAACAATTACAGGCATTATTATCATCTGTATCGCTGCCAAATTGTGAGCAGATCCACTCAGCCATTCTCGCTGTAATAGTAGTAAGATTTCAGAGCGTTTTACACAAGAAGAATCAATAACATAACAAAATGGTACTATTTGAACAGAAAACCCGTTAAACCAAAACCATTTTTCACATAAAAATGGCTCGCATATCATGTGTGTTAACTTATAATTCACTTGGAGCGATCGTATATAAGCGAATCGAAACAAAAAACTTTATTGGTGTTTGAAACGACGCCTTAGGGCGACATCGATCGTGCATCGTGTACCACCATGTTATGTGTAAGGTGTAAATTACAAGCTGTTGCGACAAGCACAACGATTAATTCATAAACGGGTACGGTGTATATGTACGTAAAGAGTACTTTTAACAAAATATTGTGTATTTGACTAAAAACTAAAACCTATTTTTAAGGCATTAGCGTTCGTAGCATTAATCCAATACTATTCGCAGTACCCACAGTACTGATCAAATTTGTTACAACTACCCCAATGATAAACTAGTTATCAATAATATGACTCATGAATCTAAAGTTTTTGGTTCAAATTTTAGGACTGCATATCGCTCAATGCTTGGACCATCTCCTAAATATGTGAACCAACCCCTATCTAAAATCGCTTGGAAATAAAACGTGCATAGATATCTCCTGCAGGAATTAGCCGGGCCCGCTGTACCCACAACTAATAAATTGCTAAATAATAAAGGTACCGACCTTTTTCCATGTTGGGTTAGGTAGTGAAAGGGATGAAGAGGGAAATTCTGTACGTTCTATAAAAACATAGAATGGATTATCATACATTGACTGAGACATTAATGAGTTTTTTTTGAGTTAATAAAACAACGTTTCAATGGTGAGTGAGAGCTCTGAGGTTTAATAATGCAGAAGTATCTCACTAGGCCGCCATGCTGCATTGTTGCACTGTCTGCATTCACAGTGAATATGGTGACCACCACTCTTTTCGAGTACAGCAATTTCGGAGAGCTCACATATAAAAAATCATACAAATGTTAGCATGTTTATACCTAAAACTTTTAAAACCTTATACAGTCTTATCTTAAATAACCATTATTGCAGTCCTTCAAGAAAAGCTAAGCGCCCTTATATTTTACTATATCCGTAGCATTGAGTGAGGAAATTTATCACTATTTCAGCCCTACAAGCCGTTGGAAGTTATGAGAATAAACGCACAACTATAGGACCTTAACCAATGCTATGGAATTCAGCTTTCGACGTCATATGAAACAGTTTCTTGGAAAACAACCTATTAGAAGTTAAATAGGTACAAGACACAAGTTTTTAAAGGTGATTCAATACCATATACGAATTATGAAATGTCGACAATTTGTAAAAAACCTTTTTAACGATAGGCTTATGTCCTGTGGCTGTGTATGATAATAATGAATCTCCCATTAGACATAAAGTGTCAGGAAAGTATCCATGTTCTCTCGCCTGAACTTAATGTGGGAGAGCTACTCTTCGGTACGAATGGGCTGGCACGACCGGAGTGATGCCACGGCCCCCGAGAAAACCAATGTAAAACAACGCTTACGCCGTGTTTTACCCGAGTGAGTGAGCAGAAGGGAGGCCCATATCCTAACCCCTCCCCCCACCCTTTTTCTCACTACTTTTCCCCAACCCGCAAAGACCGGCAATGCACGTGTGATGCTCTGTGTTACGAGTGTCCATGGGCGGTGGTAATCGCTTACCATCACGCGCTATATCTGCTAGTTTTGTCCATGTTCCCCAATAAAAAAACTAGCTGAATCCATTTTTTCCTCAAGAAAATTTTTATATTTTAACTTTACTGCTGAAAATCATGCTATAATAGTGGCAAAAGAGCCTCAAAGGCATATTTACGTAACGACTTTTTTCTGTATTATATACATGTTTTTATTTGTGTGGGGTTGTAATACTACAGCGTACGAGGGGTGCTCTCAATAATATGGGTTACTGGGTCCCTTTTGAGCTGTCAATGTACTCACCTTATGACAATGTTTTATATTAAAAGGTTCACGGTTAATCGATTACAAAAATGCGTTTTTTGTTTGATTTTAACCTTTTTGTAATAAGTATCAAATGGAGAGATGGACTTCCTGGTCTTAAGTAACCACCGTCGTCCATACGACTTAGTCCTTGTATGAATAACAATAAAGGCTATGTCGATCTTGAAGGTCCATCTCTTACTAGAGTTAGGGAAGACGTCACCGGGAATAAATAACTTAAAACTTATAATATGTCAACAGTATTTAATGGTGCACTACTGGATATGGATACTCTGGAGGTTTTAGCCTGCTTTATCACGCTGCCCAGACAAGTTGGTATAATTTATTTCAGGTCTTCCGAAGCCGGGACGGCCTGCTGATTCAGTTACGCCCTATGGGCCCATCATGTTGCTGGACGAATTAAAGATAAATGTTACCATCTTTAGCGTTAGTATTAATTCTTCAATTATAACTTATTTGCGATTAAACCGTGAAAGATTATTATACTTAGTGATCTTGTATCGAGCCTAGGATAGATTAAACCAAGAAATATTTTTGTAATATAAAAGAATAACTTGAATTGTCACTGTGTAGACCTGTGCTATTCGATCGTACCAGCGCAGTACAGACTGTATGGGTGAAGTAGTGAATTGAGCAATCACCTCGTCAATTTTTACTGTGATAAGTATTGTAGGTTCAATCTGCACATGAAACCACACTTTATTTGATCCACAAATCGTTGTTCTGAATCTAGGTGATTTTTTCATCCATTTCATCCACATCCACAAGACATCTAATGTATTTAATGACTTTAAACGAACAATTCTTATATATATATTTATAATCTGAGAAAATTTACCAATAAGAAAATACTGAACAAAACTTGGTCATCCAAGTGCAAAGAAAATAATTGAAATACGCAACTTTCATTCCCAACCAAAATAAATGTTATACCTAATAGCAAGTCCAGAAAATTGCAAACGTTAAAATAGTGTTCACGGTTGTGAATTATTTAGATGGGATAATCCATATCACTCGTTTTAAGTCCCGCCAATCGGGGAGGGTTGATTTTGAAGCTCTTTTTTAATTTAGGGCGACCCTAGTAATTATTCACGTTGGGGAAACTTTTGAACTAAAGCTTTTATGTTAGAGTGATGTGTTTGAATTTTAATTTTCTAAAAAGTGTAGAGATTGTCTAGAAGTTTGCTTCAGTACACTCAGAAACTTCAAATCTTAAAAAAAGAACGCACTCTTTCCCCAAGGGCTTGCAACGCGTTTTTGATTCCTGATACAGTACATGGGACGTTTTCAATTAGATGACCGATTAGTTCGTTTGCCATATATGGTTCGTTCGTTCATTCGTATCGTTCATTTGCCATACATCATAAGTATAAGGCTCTGCTCGACCGGGGAGATGTAATTTTTTTACGTTTCCTCTCGTGACTCCTGTACCGTAAAAATGTGTTGGATCTATATAAACAAAAATGAATCACAAAAATGTATAAACGCACATAACTCTTTCTTTGCTAATGAGATTAAGACAGTTCATTTTATGTGTTTGCTATTGTCGGACAAGGTTTCAATTTCATTCAAGAAAATTATGAGAAAACTAGAAGTGTAAAATGTTTATAGTCCACGACTGTACTACCCGTGTGAAGCTGAGGCTGTATATATATTAGAAATAATTATGAAAAAATGGCGGTACGGTGTTCGAGTCAGCCAGTTTTCTATAAATTTAATTATCTAAAATTATGAATATTCATTTTAATAATTTTTTACCCGAATGCTAAAGGAGGTTATGTTTTTAGTGTGTTCTTTTGTATGTATATTTTTTTAGCTCGCCCTAGAACCTAAGCAGCTTATCGTGTATTTATATGGGTGGTGACAATAGATTTTTCTTAGCCGTGGGTGTAACACCGAAAAAAAAATGAACCAAAAACATTAAACATGAACGGGTTGTTTTTATAATTCATTACGTGTTTAAAGTTGGAAAGGCTTAAATTTTGAAAACTGAATTATATTTAAGGATGTTTAATAAACTCAGTGAAACACATGAACTGCATGCGATTCAAACCTGTGACGTCTGACCATGCAGTTGAATGTTTTACCAACGAACCCCGTAAGTAGAGAAGTCTTTACTCTGGGTGTATCTTAGCAATACGTCACCGTTTAAACTATTGTGTATTCACCCCTATTGTAAGGGTAGCTGCTTGAAGATAACCACCCCTGCTGAGATCCGGTTTCGAGTGACTTCCAAGATTTGTGGTTTAATGGGTGATTTCTGATTTAACGATGAAATAATTATAAGAATACGTACATTCATATACGTATAAATAGATAATAGAAAAGAGTGATGCCACATGCTGTTATTTCATACAACTTTTAATAGTAATATTTTCAGGTTTTATTTATTCGAAAAATTAAAGCAAGCCTGTTTTTTTTATTTAATTTTTTTTTTACTTATTTCCGATGGATTATTTTATTGATAGGTGGTCGAAACATTTATACTTAACACCGTGGGTTTTGTAGCAAATAATAATTTTGTGACGGACTAAAAGGATTTATTTCCTGTATATCTGTCTGTGGTACACTTTAACTTAAAATAATATGTATATAGGATTGAGTATGATTATTTAGCCAATGAATAAGTGTATTCTTGGTTAAGAGATATAGTCCTGCATGTCGTTACATAAGTAAATCCGAACTAATAAGTTTGTGTATAATACCCGTGTACTCCGATAGTTAAACTAATAAGTAAAGCTATGTACCTGAATATTCATTTATATCCAGCAAAAATACCAATGAGATTGCAAAAGAAAAACTGGTGTGAGTAAACTAAAAATGTTAACACAAACAAGTTGTAGGACCTCTTAGAAATATAATTTTAAATAACTGCAGTCCATCCCGGGGCGCACTAGCTTACATTACTCTTACATTTAATACTAAAACAGTATTCCTAACAGACTAATCTAGCAAACTTTGCTTAAACATTATAACATATAACAAAACAAAAAATATAAAAAGCGACCCGAAAGGGTACACTAATGATTCGTATTTCGCAAACGGTTTTAATGCGTGCCTTCGGACATATTTAAAACACAAAGTTTCACCCCCTAAACCCCTCATTTTGGTAGTTAGCAAGCGAAAGAGAGAACAACCCAACGTACTCTCTCGAGGGGTAAAAATACCGTAGTTTTAGCTAATCTGTCGGGCTCGCGCAGCATTTTTAAACTCCGGGCGGGGGTGGTTTTAGGCATTTTAACACTGTACAAAAATGTGGGGGTGGGTGGTGTGTGTGGAATTGGACTTATGTGGGAATCTATTTATGTGATGTACCCCCTCGCGTTAATATTGGTTGGCATGGCAACGGGCAGATTACTGCATCCTATCTACTCGATTTTTCGTCGGTTTTTCTGTTGTAATCAAATGAGGTGCGACGCGTGTGTGTTGGGGGTGTTCGCGAGGGTGTTTCGGGGGTGGTGATGGGGTTTGGGGGTGACACGCGTGTACTCAATTATCCGCAGTGAATCAATAGCGGCGAGATGAGGGTAGTTGTGATGTTTGTGACGGTACTAATGTCTTTTCATCTGTTTAATTTTTTCCGTATTTTTTTGGCATTTTTAGGTTAAGCCTGACACTATTTGCTAGTGTTTTAATATGCATCTGCTTTCTGAATACCTATATATGTATATGTTTCTTTATTTTTACTTATAATTAGGAATTTTGTAGTAGGAACTTTCCCGTTGAGTGATTGGCTGTCGGCAAAGCTTAAATGTAGTTATGTTAATTTATTTTAGTATTTACATCACATTCTATGGTCTCCTCAATGCACTTCCTACTTTTTAATATTTTTTTCTTTGAACAATGACAACGACATGTTATCAGAAAATAAATATTTTTTTTTTATATTATAATATTCTTTTAAGAGGACGACCGACCTGGTAGACAAGTTAGGCCAACCTCATAGAAGAGATCCAATTACCTAGTCTAACAACCCAGGACAGACTATCCTGGCGCCGGAAGATAGCGGGAAAAGGAAAAGAGGAAGAGTAAAAAACTTTCTTGTTTAATTTACTGTTTTTAAAAAACTGACGCTTTTTGTGACAAATTGTTATAAATATAATGGGCAGAAGGATATGTACCTAATTTTGAACATTTGGCTAATAGTTGGCGCTCTCGGCAAACTGTTTGAATTTAATTATACGGAACTATACCAGTTTTGTTCAGATAGAGCTTAATTATTGGGTTGAATTTGTTTTGATGAAACCAATCGATTTAGTCACTGTCACTTAAAATATTTACCCGAATGTGCTAGATGGTCATGTTTTTTTGACTTTATGTATATTTCTTATGTATGCTTTGAAACATAAACGTCTGAAGTGTTGTTAGATTACATCTTTGTCTTACGTATCAATTATACCATGTTTTCACATCTGACGTACGTAAGATATATGATATCTGAAAATAAGTAAAACAAAAATTGATATTTTGTAATACCTATGTAAATAAAAATGAATGGCCGAAATGTATGCACGCGCATAACTGCCTTCGTTTCACCGATTTGGAAAATTCTTTATTTGATTTTATCCGTTCATTATTGTTAAGACATGTTTTGTATAGAAGAAAATTAAGTGAAAGAAGAAAAGTTTATTGTTCGCGACTATACTCTACCTGTGGGAAGCAGAGGTGGGCATAATTACCTACTAAAACAAGTTTTTCAAAAATTCAGAACATATATCCAAAATAAAAAAAAAATTATAACAATAACTATACAATAATACAACCTTCAAATCTTTTATTTTTTTATATGTTTAAACTGCCAAAATGACTCTACTGTGCCTGATGGAAAGCATGTGCAGAATCCAGGAGTGATAGTCACCATCCTCAATGCGAATAAGGATAATGCAGCTTGGCTACCCACACTATGGCAGCCTATTTAGATGCTTCTTCACGCTCCGCTTAAAAGATCACAGTGAGAGGGAAACACGTGCACTGGTAGTAAGCCCCAGGTTTTGACCACTCAGCACAGGAAGGAAGAACTGAAGCGGAGAGTACGAGAGCGTATGTCTACCACTCTGAAACGGTGACTTCCAAGGCCGGCACGTGTTGTCCTTTATAAGGACAAGGGAGGGAAGGACAAGAGAGAATAAGGAAGGACTAGTTGAAAGAGCAGATAACTCTCCGTGATAAACTGTGAGTGATTTGACCATAGAGGTGATATCTCCACGCAACTGCAAAGACACGAGGAACTCTGTGGTTTCGGGACTGCCAATAATGCGCATTGCTCGCCGTTCAAGAGCGTCAATAATATACGGCGCGGCTCCATCGTAAAGATGAGAACAGTACTCCACGCATGAGTGAACCTGAGTCCTATAAAGAAGACACAGATGTTCGGGCGAAAAAAACCTTCACACCTTGTTAAGAACCTAGCTTCCGCAAGATCGCCTAGTGACACTCTCATCGTACTCGCGCGGGTTGAGATCTTGGCAGAGAGTAATAGCAGTTGGGTGCTCTGAAAATTGGTAAGGGGAAGCAATTGAGTCTTTTTGGCAGAGACCGCGCACAACTGTGTTTTCTTGGCGTTGAACTCGACCAGATGCTCACAGCCCCATTGAGAAATGCGGCCCAGAACATGGTCGAGTTGATCAACAAGCTCCTATTGCTTATGACAGTGTATTAATAATCATCATGATCATCATCATCATCAAACAGCCTTTAACAGTCCACCACTAGACATAGGCTCCTCCGTAGAAAGGAAGTTTTGACCTACTATACCACGCTGGCAACACTGGTTGGTATACGGTTTCTTTCCAGATCCTGGGAGGGTCCGGATGGCGCAAGAAAGCGGTTCCCGGATCTCTCCCGTCTCAAGCGCAGAGTGGCACACTGTGGTGGCTTAGTGGGTAATCTGGCGAGTCAGTCAGGAGTCCCACACAAAGCGAACCCCCTGTCCCCGCGGGAGGGGAGCGAAGTGCGTAAAGGCATTCCACCACGTAAAAAAAACGGTTTCTTTCCAGGTTTCCTTCTCTCTGCAGTGATGTTGTCCTGTGCAGTTTTCCTCCTTAGCCACCTCTCACGATACCCATACCGGTAGATTAAGGAAATACAAACAATAGCAGGTCAGTGTAAAGGTATGTGACTGCAATGTTATTAAATTGAAGTGACTGTTACTCGAAACTCCCAATCTACTTACCTAAGAGAATAACAGTAATGTTGTAAGTTGAGGATTATGATAGTTTTTTTTTCTGGAATAGAATCGTGTGAAAAGTGCGTTGCTGGCCATTTAGGAAGAAGTATATTAATTTTATTCAAAAAAGTTGTGAAGAAAGTTTTAAGTAAAGTCCACAGATTATGGGTCTAACGTTTTCCATGTTTAAAAATAATTGAGGATGAATAAAAGAAAAGATGCTGGTACTGTGAAGTAGAAAATATTCAGAAAGGAGTAAGCAGTGAATTTTGAGTGATAGAGGAGAATGGAAGTTGAAGATTCAAAGCACTATCCACTAATAAAGTTAGGAAAAGGGTAGGGAGACTATGATTATTCTATTCCAAAATATCCTACTTTTATCAAAAGATTCTAAAACACAATAAATAGTGGTTAATATTACCAATAACGAATAATGTTATTATTTTAATAAACATTACCCACTATAAACAGTAACTATACCAAAAATATATAAACAACGCCATCTAAGAACATTTCCACGAACTTCTACATTCATGAAGTCAGAGCTCAAACAAATTTTCCGACAACCACCCCTTGCCTATCTATTTTCACAGTGTTTCTACGCCTCAACAGATGACGTGTTAAAACACGCCCTCTTTTAAATAAAATATGAAACTTCTGTTTTTCTTTATAACAACAACTAAGTGCGGGTGCACCGATACTATCTAAACGAATGGACTATAGGTAATAATTTACTAACTTAATAATAATAATAATACATAAAAATAAATAATAAATCTCTCTTACCGAAACCTACAAGTATTTAGGTTTTTCACAGACCTTAGGAATACCAGAATCTAACATGAAGCAAACGTTGCAGGAACGCTTCTTTGGCCGCCTGAAAAAAATACTAAGAAGTCTTTTATCAGGGGGTAACAAGGTGCGAGCCTACAATGGTTGGGTTATGCCGATTCTGATTTATTCCTTTGGAATACTTAGATGGACTCGGACCGAATTAGATGCCCTTGATAGGAGACTCCGTACACTGCTGACTGCATTTCGAATGCACCACCCACGTTCATCGGTTATGAGATTGTATATCCCGCGAAAGTGTGGGGGTCGTGGACTATTGAATATCAAGACCCTGCACAATCGCGAGATATACAATCTCAGAGATTATTTTCTACGTACTGATGTGGAAGTACATCGCAGTGTGGTTGCAGTGGATACTGGGTTCACTCCACTCGCTCTGGCTAAAGAGAATTGGCGCAGACCTGTAGTACTTAGTACTAATGATCGCAGGGAGGTATGGAAGGGCAAAGAACTCCATGGCCGGTTTTATCTGGCCCTTAATGGGGCCGACATAGACTTCAAAGTGTCGACCTCCTGGCTACGGTATGGTGATCTCTTCGGAGAAACCGAAGGTTTTGTTTGTGCGATTATGGGCGAAGTTATCATGGCGAATAACTATCGGAAGTATATCCTAAAGGATGGTACGGTTAATATATGTCGGGCATGTCACCGTCCCGGAGAATCTATTTGGCATATTATTTATGGTTGTTCTCGTCTTGCTAACGGCGAATATTTGCACAGACACAACCAAGTAACCAGGATAGTACATCAACAGCTTGCCCTCAAATACAAACGTGTGAATTCAGAGGTGCCATACTACAGGTACTCGAAACTGGTCGTGCTACGTTGTATTGGGATCGATATTTTATCACGGACAGGACTATTGTTGCCAATAAGCCTGATATTGTGGTAATAGATCGATTAGAGCGGCCTGCGCAATGATTGTCGACATCGCCGTTCCTCATGACGAGAATCTCGTGAAAGTTGAAAAAGAAAAACAATTGAAATATTTGGATTTATCTCACGAGATTTTCGATATGTGGGATGTAGATTCGGTGATCATTGTTCCGATAGTTGTGTCTGTTCACGGATTGATAGCCAATAGCCTCTACCAACACCTCAAGAGGCTCACGTTAGATGGTTGGATCAAGGGTCTGATGCAGAAGGCAGTCCTTCTTGACACGGCTCGTATTGTCAGGAGGTACCTTTCTTTGGAGCCCTAACCACCGGTTTCTTGGTCCTTGTATCCGAACTCGGTGGTCTACTATTTTTTATATTTTTAAATATATATTGTTGTTTATTTTTTATTTTAAATGTAATAAGTATGTATATATATAAATGTAATAAAAAGAAAAATAATAATAATAGCCTTTATTTAACGATCTTACAATATGGTTACTAAAATCTTGTACAATTATTTGACACTGGTACGTGAAGTTTGTCTTGCTGTCCAGCATAGGTCTCCCCTAGAGTTCTCCATCCAATGCGATTCCACGCTTGCCTTTTCCAAGTATGTACCGCTATTCTTATAATATCATCTCCCCACCTACGACGCTGTCTCCATTTTTTCTTTTGTTATGTATCGGACACTACTCCGTTACATCCCTGGACTATTTATCGTTGTTACTCCTAATCGTATGTCCTGCCCATCTCCATTTTAGTTTTTTGATGCAGTAAGTAACATCTGTAATTCTAGTTTTCTTCCTTATAGTTTCTAGTTTAGTCTTGTCTTTTAACTTGATGTTAAGTATGCTTCGTTCCATACTGTGCTGGCAAGTTTCCAATTTATGTATGTTATGATTAGTTCACTAACTTACTTCATCTTAACTGCAATCTAATCGCATCCCGATAGACTAGAAATCTTGAGCTATCTTATTGCTATGATTTGATATAAGTTAGTGGTGGTGGTTTTGTATAACTCACAAAAAACCACCGTTGAGTGATTCTTTCGTTGTGTTTCACTGTATTTGTATGATTCACTTTTAATATGCATATGTTCATACACCCTAGTAGTTCTTACCCAAGTAAGTGCCTTCAGTTGACTCAGCTACTACCACATCTACCGCAAAATCATATCAGGAGGGTACACAAGTAATAAAACTCTCAAAACAATACGCCGCAAATCACTTTAAATTTATTTTATAAAATTAACTTCAAATAAAACATTAAACATGTCGATGCGAACTAAATAAATTCACGTACAATAATTATTCTTAGAGCTATCTATAATTTGTCGAATACTTAAATTCTCAACTAGCCTACCTACATCAAATTAATATATATTTAATGAACAATAAATCAAAATACTGTGTAACCGTTTTAAAAAGATTTTTTTTTGTCTCTGGTATTTTTGCTTTTCATTTCACACACATAAACATTCATACTCACACACTGACATCTTTTTCCCAAACGAGTGAAAACGAACTCATCGAATGTTTTGTCAGACATCTAAAAAAAACTATGTGAACCAATTGTTATTCAATCTAAGTATTTACCATTTTTACTATCCAGCATTAAAGATCGTTTTAATTACACCCTTCCCAAGTCTTCTTTTAACGCAATTAATTATAAATTTTGAATAAATTTAGTTTTTTTTAATTAATTAATTAAATCGATTACGCCAATTGCTACATTAATATTTTATAATGATAGGCTTTTTAAAACGGTTACTTAATAGAACCAGTATTAACTCCTGTCAAAAATTCTAAAGCTTGTAATACACTCAATCGGTATTATTGTAGTATATCACATTGTATTATAAATTAAAATATTTACCTAAATTCATAAAAGTACTACATTTATCATGCAAAACTTAACTTTAACTAAAACTTTTATGTTCTACAATTTTCTTTTCTTTCAAGCTAATATACAAATATAAAAATCATAAACAATAACAAGAATTGTTTCACAAATATATTTTCATTTTGACAAAGTCACAATAATCATTCATTTTAATGATTAATTGAGTCATTCGTTTATTAAAATGTAAAGATCATTTTGAGTAACTTAAATCTTCCCTCGTTAGGGAATAGGAAGCACTCTGTAAGATTTGACGTCATTTTATTCCTGGCAATACTAAAGTAAAAAAGACGCAATCTAAAATATTATGTATAAAACAAAATAAATAATACCTTAGCGTTGATATGAAAATGACATTTAAAAAAAAAATATTGTTTGAATAGAATTATTTTTAGTTTTCATTTCAAATCAAATAATAATTGCTGATTTTTGCTATAATCTAACTACAAATAACAAATAAATAATACTTTTCTCCCGTGTATTTCTCGCGGGATTTTATGCATGACGTATTCCTGTGTACTTTCCAATAAAATTTAGAACTTTGCACCAAAATTGGCTCACTCTACATAAAAACTAATATTTATTTGAATAAAACTCTTTTAATAATAGCTTTGCTTGGCACGTGAAGGTTTCGTTTGTCACTCGGACGGCTCTAAAGCTGAAATTAAATCACGATTTAAAGGGATATCTGTCAATTGATACAAATATTATCAAGGCAATACTTTGTGAAAACAAAATGGCTAAAAATCACGTAAAAATTACCAAAAATGTTGTTTTTTAAATTTAAGTTTATTAAATAGTGGATAAGAAACACAAATAAGTTTAATTTCAAGTATGAAATTTCATTATTAAAGAAAATATTTACAATATATTTTTTAAACATTTATGTGAATTTTTTGCTGTACAAAATTATAGATCATCCCAACAACAGATTGATTTGTCAAACGTAACATTATGAAAAAAAAATAAACAAATCTATTCTGTGGGCTTGTGTCAATCTATAGCTGCAATTCATGATCAAACAGACTACAAAATATTTGTTATTACAGTTGACAGATACCTTTAAGAATCTCAAAATTTTATAAATATTTGTAAATTTTATCACAACTTCAAAATTAACTAAAAAACTGAGCAAAATAAATATTTTCACAAACATAAAATTTTATTTCTATTTTGTAAACTATGCAATTATGCATATAACTTAAAAGTTTAATTTTATTTAAAATTCAATTCCTTATTTTAAAAATAACATTAATAATAATTATCTTAAACTATTTAATAGCGAAATTGGTGTAAATGGAAAAACTCAATGTCGACAGAATTGTCTTATTACCCGACTGCGAAAAAAGGAGGGTTATATACACAGTTTTTGCTTATGATAAATGTACTCAGTTTTTTTTATGATAAAATACATTCTGAAAAGGAATGGTGAATGTTTATTTTTATATTTTATGGAATCGCGAGCATACGAGCAGACGTATCGCCTGATGGCGAGTGATTTATTTTTATCCGACTGCGAAAGAAGGAGCGTTGTGTTTTTGGAGTGTATGTATATTTCTTTGGCACGCCCTACAGCCAAAACGGCTTTTCGTATTTTTATGTGAGTGGTGTCAATAGATTTGTGTTTCTCGTGAAAGTGATACATCAAAATTAAAAAAAAACAAAATTAACAATTTTTGGCGCAAAAAATAACTCAAAGAAATTATGTTTACAAAATACATAGAGTGTACAAAACAAAGAATGTTTAACGGTGATTACGAATATGTATAAAATATGTTTGTACATAACTTACATATTTTACTAAAAAAAATTAAATTCGATAAAATTAACAGATATTGACGCAGTCGGGATTTTTAAATTTGTTTTATTGTGAAATTTGTGACCAACTTCGAAATCTCTTCAAGAATTTCTATTAAAAGTGGTATTGAAAACTATGAGACTTACGAATGCTGTGTATATTTTTTTATTTATGATATATTGTAGATATTCAAAACCCCACATGTTGTTTCTTTTCTAATATATAACCAGCCAACAAGTAAAATTCTACCTACCATATACCTACTTACTAAATATTAAAAAATATATAATACAATACTATGTAGTCTAAACGGCATGATGGATTTTGAATTAGGAGGTGACGGTAGAAAAGTTTTAGTTAAAAGAGTTACGCAGGGTATTAAAAATACCTTTTTTTCAATTAGAAGTACCTATTTCGTGTAGTTAGGTTTAAAATTATCTTTATTAACCTTTTTGAAATTGTGATGTGTGTGTAATAATTTATAACACAATTCTGTCGACATTAAGTTCGATCACTTAAACTACACATAATCCTACTTTGGCCACAACGTTCAAGAACATAAATACACACACAATATTGAAGACAACGTTTCTCTTCGTCATATAGGTAAATAGTAAAAATACACATGAACATGAGCTTTCCCAACTTCCTGTAATGTACTTTCGTCCCTTTTCATGATCGCAGAAAAGTGTGGATAACAATGTTACACATTGGTGTTTCGAAATCGCATAATGATTTTAAGTTGCCTTGAGCTTGAAATACATCTTACTATTTACCTTTTTGAGCTGAATTTAAAATAACACACTTATTTACTACAACACCACCGAAATATTTAGATAGTTAATATTTATTAGCAAATTATACAAATAATTCAATTGGATTTCATTTATGCATCTAGTTGCCATCCATCTTATATTGGCCAAATAATTTTCTATTGAGACACTTCTATGTCTAGCTATGCTATAAATCGAACCTTGAAGTTTTCTGATCCTCTTTGAAAATTTGGTAAACTTTATTTCATCATTATCATTTGCCGTATCAGGTGTGCAAAGGATCGTATAGTCGCGTGGCACCAGCTCAAGAATATTCCCATCTTCACTCACACATCACAATTTATATCATCAAACACATATCGAGCAGGTGCTTAAACTATGACTTATAATCCTCAATCCTGGATGTATTAAGAAATAGAAACAACGGCTGAATCGGATAGTATATGCCATTTCTCTTCCTTACACTACTATAAACTAGGAGCTAGTTTGCCCATTAAGCTATTTCCCTAAAAAGAAATCCTAACCATCTAAATACCCCGGTTTTATCTAATTTTAACAATTATCTACTGAGCGACACATAGAACGGTTAAGATTCAATACTACATTACAGATTTTGATCAGACGATGTGACTGGAAGCTTACGACTACTAGTAGATTTTACAAAATTATTTACTCAGAAGTCAGCACGAACTTTAAGGGAACAGTTTCAATCAGTGAACGCATCTCTGATTAAACCTGATCCGAAACGATGTTCTAATTTGTTACTCCAAAATATTGTTTCCATTGACACCTCAAAATACTAACTTAAATCACAATATATACATACGTGCACTGATAATTAACTTGTGCCATCACTCTTGCTGGATTCACTTTCTTCTGTAATGGTGATCATTGGAGGAGAATCAAATATACCATCCCCTGGTGATGACTCGTTCATCAACTTTTCAAACTTCGGTGATCCTGAAGGCAAAATCTCTAGAACTGATTCGTACATTGCATCGGTCTTTATGATCGGTAAGGACGCTCTCTTACTCTTCAGCGTGTCTTTAGTAGGGCATTCATCTTCATTAATTGTCTGCATTGGAAGCTTTTCTACTTCATTTTCTAACCGCGCAGGAAGACTGTCAACTCGATTCAAAGGTTTCCCACTTTCAACTTTTTCGGTTGCAACTGGTGTAATTGCTATACCGTTCTCCATTTTTTTCTGATCGTGAAGATGCTGTAAGCTGTACTCTCTTGCTTGGACATCGGATAATAGAGGTCCATCAGTGGATCCCTCGATACAGTACCCTGGACCTTGTAAGGCATCGCTTCCTATAATTGAATCTTGCTTGAAAATTGCCGCAGTAACCACGGGCTTATCAGGATCGGTTGGTGTTTTGCTTATCAAAGGTTCTTGCGAATTATCATAGGCGATGCTTTCAGGACCATTGGTATATGTTACATCATAGCCTGCATAAACTGGATACCCAAAGGGTCCTTGTTCATACCCCATCTGGCTACTGTAAGAGTAACTAACATTATGAGAACCTATTGATGACATGCTCAAATCAGAGATAGATAGGCCGGTGCTTGATAATGCTTGAATTTTAGTTTCAAACTTGCTACTACTCTTTTCGCTATCCTCTTCGATCTTCTTATCTACTTCTTCAGGAACACGGTGTATGAGAGCCTGGTTGGTAGAAATTTGAGGGTCATGGGGAGGTGAATTGACTATAGTTTTGTTAGGTCTGTAGGCAGTTGACTGTTGTACTTCCACGACAAAAATGCCATCGTTGTCTGGTGAGTATTTCATTTTGGTTTCACGCCCATTTTTGGTTATATCCTGAAAAATGTGAAAAGCAAGTATTTAACAAAGTGAGTCTGGGCTCCAATACAATATAAAATAGGCGATAATTATAAGTAATGTTGCGAGTTATATTAATTTCTTATAAGTAGTACCTGGGAATCAGGGTACAGTGGAACGTAAGGGCTACTTAAAAATGAAGAGTATAACAATATTCACCGAAATTTTCTATTATGCTAAACACACTGTGTATATGTATATATTGTCGAACTCATATATTCTACAGGTCCTAGATTATTTTATAAGAGATTTTTGTTGATTCATTGAATGATTCCCGCCATCAAATCAACATGAATTGATCAAACATTTAATCAAAAACTTGACATTGGTACATTTATATTATCATCAACATTTCATAATCATATATATTTAATTATCGTGTTTAAACTTGTTACTTACATTCCTCTCTTCAGTCTCCACAATCAAATGATTGTTCTTCAAGGTCATTGTGAAGATAGATCCGTTAGCGGGAGGCGCGTCTTCAGTACCGCCAGTACCCGTGCTCTCTTCCGTTGGAGATTTGAGCTAAAAAGAAAAGAGAAGATATTAAAACTTAGTAAGTAATTAGTTAATTATACCCACATGTAATACATGTAATATATTTTTCTGTATTAACCTACAATTTTCCAATTGTTAGTGGTAAAAAAATATGTAATAGGTTGAAAATTTGACCTGAACTTCAGAATACGTGAATCAAATATATTTAACTATAGAAATCAGGTTTAAACTAGGACCGCTTTAGAAGACGTATAAACAATGTAAATCAATAGGTTTAAGTTATCACTAGCTAATATTTATACAACAAATCGTTTTTTTAATTTCGTTGGTGCCAACAAACGGTCTAGCTTTAAGTCTTTTATTTAAATGTATGGAAACCTTCTTGAGGTGTTACTCCTTCCGGGTCTGCGGTTGGGTGTGACTGATTAAAAGTTGTCTTCTGACATAGGAGGGATCCGGGATCAGTTGATATTACGACATCTAAACCCTACCTTAAATAATAATCTAAGGTAGGGTTCGGGTGTCGTAATATCAACTTCTGGGGTTGTTCGCACAAGCAAGTTTTGATTGGGATCGAGAACTTGCTTTCGCGTTCACAACCCTATAATAATTAAAATGAAATCTGAAGATTTTGATATTATTAACTTGTACCGTTAATATTGAAGTATTTAATATTCAGGCCGAAAGTTATTTCACAATCAAGAACATAGCATTGCATGTTCCTCCAACCAGTTATTATCATTATAATGACATACGTAATGACTAATACTGCCACTGACAAAGGACTATCCTCGGCTTTTGGGGTCCGCTAATGACCTGCATTGACAAATCGTTCACCTTCGCCCACGTATAGACATTAAGACATAAGCTGATGCGAGAGCGATTTATTAGTTCTATTTTAAAATAGATAAAGCTCCATTATCATTAGTCTGACCTAACCTGATCAGCTAGAGAGCCACGCTTCGGCATGATTGGGCCGGCTCGATCGGAGTGATACCACGGCCTCACAGAATACCAATAACGTGAGGATAACGGAGGCCCATACACCTCCCCTCCACCCCTTACCCCTCTTTATCAACCAAAGGGCGACAACGCACGTGTGACGCATCTTGCGTCTATTGTGGGTGTCCATGGGTGGGTAATCGCTTAGCATCAGGCAATAGGTCAGCTTGTTTGCCCACTATTCCATAATAAAGATCACTTTCGAATGAAGGCTCCTGCCAAGGAGCACAAATAATCTTGCTCTGAGGCAGTCTACCATCCATACAGCTACCAGCTACCTCCTACAAGTCACATAATTACTGTTCAAAACACTTTGCTGAACGTAAAAGAACTTCGGGCTTCCGGGTGTAAAGTTTTGGGCTCTAATCATACCTAGAAGGATAGCACAGACTTGATTTCACTCGTAATAAAACCGTTGATCAATGACACAAAATACGATGGAAACGAAGACACTACTAAAACCAATCCTGAATCGCACAATAGAAGTTCTCGCGCCGAATAGCATATATACAACTTCCCCACAACAACTGTTGGGCAGTGACTCGCCAAGCATGATCACCTGGCCTGGTTGAAGGATCCTCCCTCTGTGTTGGAAGGAAATTCGCACCTCCACACGGTATTTGAATTTATCTATCTGCTAGATTGATTACCAACCATTATTCTAAGTTCTTAAAAACGGATGATGCTAAAAATATATAAATTCCACAAAAGGAGTATACGTTACCAAGCTTTACAAATATCAATTAATTTTTATTTAAATCGTAATCGCCATCCCTTGTGTTTGAAAGCATAGTACAAACCAGATTCAAAAGGTCTCTAACGTGTCGTAAAAATCCTAATTTGTCCTTGGACTCACGAAGCATTTGGAGAGTGGTAGGTCCAACAATGTTGGTCGTCTTTTCATTTCATACCTAAGAAATTCGCTATATATGCCGGTGTAAATGTGTTAGTGGATAAATAAGCATTTTAAGTCTAATTTCTTTACAGATAAGGGAGGGAATACGACAGCTGAGAACTTTATAATTCTTATTTGAATGTAAAAATAAAATAAGTGTTCGGTATTTCAAATTTTTGACAGGTAATGAAGCGTGGCCAGGTGTAGCCAATCTTAGGATGTGGTTATTTTTTTAAGTTTTTGAATAAATCCTTTGTTTTCGTTGCAAAACCCGATAAAATGATATTAGTAGATAATATATGTAATAGCGCATCCAATAAAAAGTATTTTCATTCATTACTACCAGTCAGTTCTTTAGTCTTCATTCTAATAGTTCCAGTGTTGCCCAGTTTTGGTACAAAAATTGAGTTGTGATACCCTATATTTTAATCTTTAGATGGAGCTAGAAAAAAAACTAGCCCAATAGTTGTAGCAGTAGATCGTATTATTCGACCATAATTCATTTATTCTTTTAGCTCTTGCTACTCTTTCGTTCGTTCTCATACTTTTTATTTCGTATAATTTTCTTAAAAGGACGCAAGCTTGCAGTTTTAATATATGACTTACCTTTTTTTATAAATCGACATAGTTTTTAGAATGTGAATACATAATTCATCTTTCTACTAATCCTGATAAGAAATAGTTTACGTTTTGTATTACAATTATGAGACAGTCCGTGGCTTGGTCCCAAATTATCCATCATCGTCCATCTTTAATAGTCCACAGCTAAACATATACCACTCCTTAAAAGGGAGGTTTTGGCCTACTAAACGACGCTTGAAAGGCGGTTCGATAAATGATATAGTTTTTCTTCTGTTTGCAGAGCTGTTGTCCCATAAAGCTTGCTTTCTTAGCCGGTTCTTATAATACCCATGGGATGAATATGGGTGATGACATCCCCCGGGATGTACCTCATTCGTGGGGTACGGTAAGGGGGACTCCAGAAGCCCTTGACACGTTCCTGGAGCACCTCCCGAGTGCCGAGGTAGGCCGACGCGGGGTTTAGTGGGTAGACCGGCCCTCCGGGTGTCTAACACATGCCCTTCGTCTCCCCACGCTTTCACGGCTAATCCGCTGCAACGTTTTCAATAAAATGTGGCATGGTCATTCTGTCACTTCTATTATATTAAATATTTAATTAAATTAGAACATCTAACCATTTTTTATATTAGTTTAATTCATCATATTATGATGAATCATAAATATAGGTTAATTAAAAAAGAACCACTGTCTAAGAGAATTCTTATATATAAATAGGTATGTAAGTTATTGTTATATAAAACGCGAGAATATAATATGTTTTTCTTGGTTCTTCAGTAAATGTAAGCAAGTAACCACGTGCTGACTGTGCAATCTCCACGTGTACTACCCACTTCATCTAATACCTTTCAATGAGCAATTCTTGTTTATATATATTTGAACCTCGGTAACGGTTCCACTTATTTTCATCGTGAAAATATGCAAGGAGTTTCGGAGGCAATAAATGGACCTAACTAAGATTCATACGAAAATTTACCAAAAACAAACCTAGTAAAGGGCGGTTATTCGGGTACTTTTCTTTATTCGGATCCATATTAGTCTATGACATTCATTCAATAAAACACGATATTTTTTAATATAGGAATACATTAAACGATTTAAAAAAATGAAGGAGATTCTAATTTTGATTGTATTTTTTTTCATGTTTATTACCTCAGAACTAATTTCAAAATAATTATATTTTCATTTTGAAGAAATACTTCTCGTTTAGTTCCATTCGATCATGCTTGGCTACTTATGCCTGGAGTGATGTTACTTGATATGGAAGATTGTTGTAATGTCATTTCTTTTTTTTCGGATGAGTGATAATACCGGGATCGACCCCCTCTTCATTCCCTTAACACAAGCTCTGCATCACATTACACACAACGCAATCTATGTCAAACCTAATTTAGCATAGATGGCGTTGTGTGTAAGATGTTCGAAATATTTATTTATATTTAAACTAGCTGAGCCCCTCGGTGTTACCCGCGGTACAAAGATATTGTGTGAATTGTATCTTTATAAATAGTAGCCTATGTGTTATTCGATGTATAAGCTACATTATTGTAAAGTTTCATTTTTATATTCAGAATTTTGTACGTGAAAGAGTAACAAACATCCATTCATGCTTACAAACTTTCGCGTTTATAATATTATTAGGACATAAACTTGTTCCCTAATAAACCTTAGTTAGCCGTCCAAAATCCCAACCGTCACATATTAAAATACACAAAACAGACCGCAGCAATAAAAAACAACAATAAAAATAACAAAAAGTGGTACAAAACCTCACGCCCACTCGAAGCCTAGGTCCTTAAAGTCTTAGGTCTAACACAGGTCATTGGCCGGTCGTCGCCCGCACAATTCGGCGCACACTCTTTATTTTTTTCTCACTCCCCCCCTCCCAACCGCCGCAGACTCCGAATCGAGTTGCAGTTTTTAGATGCACCTACTCGACTCGTATGACTATCTAACGACGTGGATATCGAAAGGCCGAGAGTGGACATTGTTACTATAAATTTTGTTCCTGTAAATTATGTTTTATTTTCACAATAGTGGCAGTATTATTTTTACGAAATATACAAATCTCATAAAAATTTATTGATCATGCAAAAATTAATTAATTACTTTATTTCTTTAACTACCTGCAATATCTATCTAATGATTCTTTTTTGCTGCAAACATGATAACCTTTAGCTTAGCAAAGCTTTTATTTAATAAAATTTACATACAACTTATAAATGCATTTAATAAAATTAACAAGTACATCAGCTAGCCGGAGTCTTAGACCGAAATTTACCGAGATACATTTCACGTAAGGTTACTGGAAATATTTAGGAAATTATAGAGGCTTCAAAAGCAAATATTACTACCGACATGAACATACCCTGACGTGCAGTCGCAGAAAACAGGCCGTGTTCAAACAAGCTCTTTTGTGACAATTTTGATACAGAAAGTGAAATTCAATATATTTCGTCTATTGCCTAATCACATCCATCAATTGGCTTTAATCATTGTAATATAGACTATTGTATAAAAATATCTCCACAAAATTCGACTCCATCCCACTTGAAACAATGCACGCATTCATCGAGAAGTGCGTTGCACTATAGCGAGCCAGTTTGACTAGATTTTTGGCAACGAGCGAACTCCCCCCTGCCCTCTCTCGCCTTCCGCTCTCCTTATAGCTCTTCACGTGCCCCCCATGCGCAAGCGCAGCGATTATTATTATTCGTGATGAGTTTCGGAACTTGACAATGATCGGCGATTTAGTTTTCAAATATATGTTTCGGTTTAGTTAAAAAACATACTAATATGGTGATATGAGGGTTATTGATCTCAGTTCTGTCCAAACTCAGAACTTGTTTTTTTTCTTATGGAATAGGTGGCAAACGAGCAGACGTATCGCCTAATGGTAAGTGATTACCGCCACCCATAGATACCAACAACACTTGAGGCAACACAAGTGCACTGCCGACCTTTGGGGGATGGGTGGAAGGATTAGGGTATGAGTCTCCGGTATCCTCAGTCACTCGGTGATTTTCTGTGAGGCAGTGGTATCACTCCAGTCGAGCCGGCCCATTCATGCCGAAGCGTGGCTCTCCCACGGAAAAAACGTACTGGCGTAATTGTTAGTTGTTTTGTAATCCTAACGTGAAAAAATTACGATCTTCCATACAAGCATTCATTCCTAATTTTATTCCTTAGGGGTTTACTAGTAACAGTTCTAAAGTCATTTCTTAGTGGGTGATTTCAACTATAAACTTGACTGTGGCTGACTGTGACTGTGACGGTGGCGCAGTGGTAGCATATACCATTGCTGTGGCTTGAGGTCTCGAGTACGATTCACGAGTCGGACAAATGTTTGTATTACCTGCAAATATTCGTTTTGGAGATATGTATGTATTTACAAAAAAAAAGTATATATGTAACACAAGCTTTGCTTAGCTTGGGACTAGATGGCGTTATGTTAGATGTCCGGAATATTTATTTTAACCCTACTATTGCATTGAATTAATCAGTTTGCACAAGTATTTTTATAAATACTACCCTAGATGTTATCAAGTATCATAATGTGTTAACCACAATTCGGAATACCTCTACGAAAACAATACCCATTAGTATATTTTTGCTGAAACACACGTTTACCTTGACAAAGGTCATTAGTCTCCTTATAAGGTATTTTCGTGTACTCTGGCACCCACTACAGCCGCCCTCGGTAGTAAGCATTACTACAGATTTACTACAATACATCCATATTTATATTATAAATTTGAAAATAACTCTGTCTGTCTACGCTTTGGCGGCTAAACCACTGTACCGATTGCAATGAAATTTGTCATGGGGATACTTTGATTCTTAAGGAAGATATAGACTATATGGCGAAAGCCATAATAAATATTCTTACATCTGACTTTTTAAAAAGATTGGCCTTGAGTTTCTTTGCCAGTATTCTTCTCAAAAGACTACGTATTTTGAACACTGGAAGTTATAGATCGACATAGGGAGGCGGTGGATTTAGGTGTTTTTACCTAATTCAGCTGCTAGTTCATCTGTTTGTGTCGGTCTATTATTTTGTTTAAACTGTAGCTTCAATTTAATATTCATAAATGCCACTTAGTGTCTTATTTGAATAAATGATTACGAATTTGAATATAGCAGAAACGTTCTGGCAATCGTTCCGAAAACATACTTTCTTTTACTCGTACTAATGTAAATTATACACAAATATAAAATCAATATTGTTGTGCTAAACTTACACTTCCCCCACTTATTAATTGTATTTGTTTTTGTTTATACTAGAATTGGTTATTGGTGAGTTAAATAGTCATTTATTCGAACACAAGTCTCGTCTTATTATTTGCATCACGATAATAAAACATTCTATTATTAGGCTACTCTCTACGACGATAATCGAAATTCACAATAATTTAGAATAATATATATAAATAAAAATGAATCACCGAAATTTATGTACGCGCATAACTTCTGAACGACTGCACCAAATTGGATTATTCTTTCTTTAATGTGTTTGTTATTGTCAAGACAGGGTTTGTATAGAAAATTAAAGTAAAATTGGAAGTATTATATTTTCAAAGTCCGCCATTGTAAGCTACCCATGGGGAACTAAGACGGGTATAAATACTAAGACATTATTTCCGGAAATTTAGAAAATAATTAATCGCGAGAAATGTATGGTGATGCGAAGTTCGCTGGGTCAGCTAGTCTGATATAACGTACTCATCGCGAGTCTTTCATGTTTTTATGCGTGTGAAGGAATGTAATAAAATTTTTAAGTATGCCAGTAAAATTAAGCGACCAAATTTTGTTTTAATATGGCCGTTATTTTAATGTGACACCCACTTACATGAATATATCATTATTATCGTCATCAGACTGTCACGATCCACTTCTGGACACAGGCCTCTCAAACTGCACACCATTTTCCTACCATTATCAACAGCCTCTACTGATATAGGCCTTAGAAAGGAGATTTTGGGCCAATACACCGCGCTGGTTAGACGGATTGGTATAGAGTTTTTTACAAGTATTACTTTCTAGTCTTTACACTGATCTTATCCTGCGTATTTTTTCCTTAACGATATTTACGTGATGAATAAACAATAAAAAAATAATAATAAACAATCATAAATATTCCAGACATCTAACACACAACGCCATCTAGTCCCAAACTAAGCATAGCTTGTATTATGGGTACAAGACAACTGGTATAAATACATATATACTTTTAGAAAACACCCAAACTCCGAAACAAATATTTGCACATCAAACAAACATTTGGTCCGACCCGGGAATCGAACCCGGGACCTCAAGAACAGCATTCGCACACGCTACCGCTGCGCCACCGAAGCAGCTATGGATGAAATTCCACTATACTCGATTCTTATCTTATTTTTACTTATCTCATGGCATATCAACATCCATTGATGTTGCTAAATGTCAAGTCGTTGTCACGAAGAGTACGAAGACTGTACGCACCACGCCGCTTCCTACTGAACCAAGTATAGCGGGTTCAACTCCCATATTTGAAAACACTTCTATGAACCACAAATCACAGGTACACTCAGAACTTGTTCTGAGTGTCCCTTAATCACATCTCACAACACGAATCGCAATCGCATCTTACAAATTGGGGTAGTGAGTAGTCAAGATAGAAAAAAACATATTTTAAATATCATGTAATAGCTGACTTTGATGCTAATAATTATAGAACAATGAACGAATGGGCCGGCTCGACCGGAGTGATACCACGGCCTCACAGAAAACCGGTGTGAAACAGCGCTTGCGTTGTGTTTCAGCGAGTGAGTGAAGATCCGGAGGCACATACACAAACCCCTCCCTCACCACCCGAAGGCCGGCAACGCACTTGTGACGCCTCTGATGTTGCGGGTGTCCATGACGGCGGTTATCGCTTACCATCAGGCGATATGTCTGTTCGTTTGCTATTACATAATAAACACCATGTGAGGAGAGATTTTCGAAGTAAATTTTCTATTAATTTTCATAACTCTGTATATGGGTATTACAGTTAGTGTAATGTTATTGGAATTTCTTGTCTTGATAATTTGGAAATCCTATAACGCTACTTTTCGATACAGTTTCAGCTTCAAGATTATTATTAAATCATGAATTATTAGTTGAAGAGTCTGTAGCTAAAATGTTCTGTGTACTAAAGACAAAGGTTAAGCGAAATAAAATACCGTTCTACTTAGAAAGTTAAATCTATACAAAATTTGTTATATTCTAGGAATATCGTAATAAAACCTTTTGGTGTTAAAGCTAACATTTTCTTCGATAAATCATATTCTTGTATTCTTTTGGTACAAAAATATCAAATTTTGTCTTGTAACATTTTAGCAAATTTCAAACATTCGAGAATACATTGGAAGCTAAGTGTATAGTGAGTTATGGACGCTGACGGTCAGTTGACGTCTCAACGAAAACCCAAGTAGCGTCAGCATATAAATAAATTACGTTTTCAATATACTTAGGTATACAAATTAATTCATTGTTCAAACGATGGACATAGTTTTTATCACACTGAAAATAAAGTTACATTAAAATAAAATAACATTAAAAAGTCATTGCTAAGTGGTAAACACCGTGTGGGTTTTTAAATCATATATTTATTTATCTATATTTATGTGTGTAGAAACCCTTGTGGATTGTAACTTGACTTTTGTTTATGACATAGAGAGCATACGAGCAAACGAATCGCCTGATGGTAAGCGATAACCGCCACCCATGGACAGTCGCAACACTAGAGACGTCACTTAAAAATTGTTTTTTCTATTTTTAGTGTTGTTATAGCGGCAACAGAAATACATTTACTATGAAAATTTCAAGAGTCTAGCTATCACAGTTCGTGAGATGCAACTTGGTAATAGATGGACGGATAGACGGAGTCTTACTAATAGGGTCTTATTTTTACCCTTTAGGTACGGAACCCTAAAAAATTAAAAAACATAAAGTTTGAGATTAAACTAACCAATGAGAAAAACAAGCCTTTACTATAATATTAATAAAACATTACATAAAATAAAAAGTATATAATATAATCTCTTCTGATTTTTTGGCCAACCGTACCTGAATTCTTCGTGGCAATTCTATGCCGATCATCCCAAGAAGGAAGGGCGGCGCTCTTTTATTTGCATTCACTACCAAATTTTTGCCTTTAATGTTACCCTTTTCTATCCTATAATAGCTAGATATAACCCACCTTTTGGAGCGATAACTTATTTTATAAGGAATCTGTGAATATTTGAAGAAGTTTCTGTGTGATACTTTTTAGTTGGGGAATAAAAATATAAAAAGAAATAGTGAATTGAGAGAATATAGTGGCATTACGCTGTTTTGACAAAATCATATTACAACAAAAGACTTTAACAGTGGGAGATCAGTTTTTGTTTTTTTGAAAGACGGTCCCCATTTCATCTCATCCGCATTTTTTTATAGGTTTTATCATTATTTTCATTACAACTAAAACTTCAAAACTGGAAGACTTAAGACTTAAAGACTTTAAACACTTGAATTGGCAGAAATAGCTGATTAGCTGGTTGCCATTTCATCAAAAGAAGAAGAAGAAGACTTTAACAGTTCACTACTAGACGTAGGCCTCACTTTAATAAAGAAGTTTTGGCTTCTAAAATATATACACGTACTGCGCATACTATACCAAGCTGGTCTGATGGTTTAGAATACGGTTTTTTTCAAGTTTCTTTTTGCAATGATTTATCATGCTAATATTTGTTTTATTAATTGGTCCTTAAGACACCGACGGGAAGGGGTTTTGTACTCCGTATTCTTAACGAAGATGGCTGTGAGAGACTCCTACATGCTGGGAGGGGTCCGGATGCCTTAATAACAGCCGCTACCGGATCCCTCTCAGGCTTAGAGTGTCACACCGTGTGGTTTTAGTCGGTCCGATTCTGACACATGCCGATATACCACTCGGTGGAGTGACAATCCACGCGATAAATGTATTAAATAAGTTTGTGTACGCATCAAAAACTCAAGAACTTGTGCAACAATCCAGCTTAAGATGTTTTTTTCTATTTACTTTTGTAATAACGATGTCAGGCTTAATGACCTCCGTAAGAGTCATCACTCCTATTTATTTATACTATGGATGTCGTAAGAGGCGACTAGTAGCGCAAACTTCGTAGGACGACTTACATCCCTGCACAGGGAAAGGTAAACTTAAAACTTGATACAAAGCCAAACCCAGCTTTCCATATCAGTGTAATGTTCGAGGCTGTTGACGTAATAATGATGACGAAGGCTCAAAGCAGTATGTGGTTTCATTAAACTAATTTTTCTAACATTGCTATATTCTTGAATTTAGCAAAAAAAACCTACAAATCTTTGAAGCCTGTATGTAGAAAATTTATTCATAAGCTGGTACTTTGAAGCGTAGTTCGTTTCCACGCAAACTTAGGCGAACAAAAAGCACATTTTACATATATTTCCATAGTCAGTGAGAACATTCACCCACAACGAAAAAGCAATAAACAGTTTTTAATATCTCTTTTTTTATTACTGATTATTATCTTTACGTACACGGGATGAGTTCAAAAGGACATGGACCAAAGACTAACGATTTTTTTAAGCTAATGTTAAATTATGTTTTAAACGTAGAACACAGAACGCCATCTAGTCCCAAACTTGAACTATAGGCACTAGATAACTGATACAATTTTATTTTTATTCTTTTCAGGGTTTCGTACCCAAAGGGTAAAAACGAGTATCTATTATTAAAACTACCACTACCACCTTGACTGATTCAAAAAGGACTGTGCCGCGAGAACAAGCTGCTTCTTCTTCTTCCTTCTTCTTCAAAAAAGAAGGAGGTTCTCAATATGACTGTTTTTTTATGTTTTTCACCTCAGAACTTTGTACTTGCTGAACTGATTTTAATGTTTTTTTTTTTTATCTGACAGCTGGTGCTCTTGTCGTGGTCCTATTTAATTTTAGTCCAGTTCGTGAAGTCGGTTTTTTTTTTGTTAAAATTCTGTCAATTTGAAAAGTATTCGATTTTCCTCTTATATTTTTGTCAGTCTGTCTGTTTATTCCGGCTAATCTCTGGAACGGCTGCACCGTAAGCCGTATGTATGTCGATTATCCCGGTAAACAATATCCTATGAGTATCGAGTATCTAATTATCTTGGTGACAAATTTCATTGAAATCGATACAGCGGTTTAGCTGTGAAAGTGTAACAGACAGGGTTACATTGATTTATATTAATATTTTAGTATATATAATTTATAGTGTGGATACGGACTTAAAAAAATATACCCCTGTGGTTTGTTTCGATATTTCTTCCCAGAGTGTAAGAAAATTCCGGCGCGTTCTAACTGTATAATACGATTATATATATATGAATTATTTACAAAATAAAGAGTTAAAAACAGAGAGAAAGAGAGAGAGGGTGTAAGGGGTTATCTGGTAACCTCACTGATTTTTAGTTTTCTGTAAGGATAATATAAGCATCATTTCACTTGAGTCGGCCAATTTAAGTTGAACCATGACTACGGTACCACTTGTGAGCAAAAATACGGCAATATAAAAAATAACGCCCGCTATATAAGCACTTATTATATCGTAAAATGAGCAATCTCAACAGACAAGCTCATAATTCTAATTTTGTAACTGGTTTAGATATGGTCCATGTATTACGAAAATACATGAACACAGAACTGTTTTAAATGCGAACTAGTTGAAACCCGCGGTTCTTGTTGTATAGGTACAACAAGTAACGCGGGGTTCTATCTAGTCCCAAACTAAGCAGAGCTTGTACTATGGGTACTAGACAACTGGTTACGCAAAATCAATTTTTTTCAGGGTACTATCCTTTTCACGAAGCCTATAAACAGCAGCTCCTTTAGCGGCATAATGAAGAGAGAAAGGAGAAGATTTTTGCAAACCAACCGCCGCGCGTGAGCGTGTTAACTCTCCGTTGCATGCAAATTATTATAATCTGCTTAATATCGCTACAGCTGTGACAGAGCCTATGTAATATCAAGTTAGTCAAATATTTCAAACAGAACAGTGTTACAATTCCTCCTAGATATACCCTGGACCAGACAATGAGACGGACCCGCTTCTGAAGAGAAGGTAAACGGTGCCGCCATATAGCTGATGAGGTACAAGTGTAAATCTTTGATCCTGAACTGCCTTTGCTTATTGTAAAATATCGAAAATTACTATAACGAATTTGGCGTGACCAAAACTGAAATAAATACATGAATACTTTTTTGTAAATAAATATATATTATATACATATAAAGAAAACACCTTAACTCCGAAACAAATATTTGCAGATCATACATACATTTGTCCCGACTTGGTAATCGAACCCGAGACCTCGAGAACAGTAGTACGCATACGCCACCACTGGGCCACCGAGGCACGTAAAGGAAAATAATATAAGATTAATTTGTTCACGAACGTAGTTTTTTTACTTAGAACCCTAATTTCTTATACTAAATAAGGGTAGCTTAAGGTACCAGAACTATCTGTCCCTGAAACTCCTTGTGAAAATATGTTAATTAATTCTGGAGATCAGACCAAACAAGGAATATATAGCCTTACGTAAATATATAGACATATTACTATGATGAAAGTAAAAATACATCCTTGCCACGTCTTTATTTTTTTATTTATTTGTCATTTCAATCACCTGATCGAACACCTGATTAACTTCTGAGATTAGCGTGCACAAACACGCTAATCTCAGAAGTGGCTTAACTGATTTCACATTTCTTGATCACAGATCTTGTTTTATTTCAATAGGTTTACAAATAAAAAAGTTAACTTTTAAACTTACGCGTTTCATGATATAATAATTATTTTTACGGGACGAGTTAGCATGTAACCATGGCCAGATTAACCTGGTCGAAACTTCGGGCAAATCAGAGATATGTGATACCTAAAGATAAACTAATTATTAAATAAAAAAATTATGTCACTTTAATAAATCACTGTGATAACCGACATTTTATGGCGGGGCCGTTACGCTACTATGAATATACAGAATTTAAGCAAAGCTAATTAATATATATAACATGTATATTAAATAGCTGTGCTATAATGTATTGAATAATTATTATATTGAATTTAAAAAAATATATTAAGAAAATAACAATATAGTGTAAAGATTGAAATTATATTACGACATTCAAACCGTACACAAATATTCCCATAAATATACCACGTGTAAACGTACGTAACCTATACCACGTGTAAACTTCCACTCTTTATTATTATACCTGAATTTTTTATATCGAAAACTCCGATTCGGTTATCTCATAACCGATAAATTGTCGTTAGAGGTCGACTGTTCGATACTCGACTAACGAGAGAAAGGTTGTTTCTGAGAATAATTCGCCCAGTTAAACTTACTTGGAGTAACGTTCAGTGGTTATGTGGGTCACTTTGCAGACGGTTGAAGCTTATGTGTGTTTTGTGGCTGTTTCTTTTTACCCTATTGCGAAAAAAGGAGGGTTATGATTTTCGAGTGTATGTATATATATAATTTTGGCACGCCCTAGAGCCTAAACGACTTGTCGTATTTTTATGCGAGTGGGTCAATAGATTCGTCTTAGTCGTGAGAGTGACACTGGGTACATCAAAATAAAAAACAAAATTAACGTTTTTCGGCTCCAAAAAGTTAATCTAAAAAAAATGTTGTCAAATTACATCGAGTGTGGTATCAAAAGGAATAATTTTGAACGATGATTACGAATACATATATAACTTATATGTTTACTTGTATGTTGACGCAGTCGGGTTTTGTTATTTTTTAAATAATTCATTACTTGTTAAAAGCAAAGTTATGGAGTGTTTTTATTTTTAGAAGTTACAATTTTTTTTTTAAGATGGACAGATTTACACCATTGTTTTATAAACCAGGCCTATTGACTAAATTGTTAGGCAAACAAACCATTAGATCAACGAAATTAGTGATACTGACTACCTAATCAAATATTATGGTTCCGACTACCACCCATTATCATAACAATGATTTGTAAAAGCACCATTTCTTTTCTTCTATTGCCATAGGTTCTTATAGAATTAAGAAAGAAAAAGGAATCATTTATTCCGACATACACAGGACCTCACGTGGTTTTTAAATAGAGTTAAAGGAACAAAACACAAGCAATTATAGTACAATATATAATGCCAGGAAAGGCGCCTTCTCAGCAAATTTCTGTAGCCACAATGATTATTAGAGGGCTTATGTGCCTTACCTTTTGATATGGATATTTCTAATTATCGTTTTCGACCCTTGTAATTCTCGATAGATATCAATAGACTTTGGATCAAGTTTATTGCTGTTATTATATATTTTTTTAAATATTAGCTGTCTTAACGACCCCCTCTCACTGATGAAAAGCATAAGTAGAATCGAAGACGTAAGTTTATAGTTACTTTATGTAACTGAGACTGAACAGGTAAATAGTGGTCAATATCAGAGTTTAAGAGTATTTATTACTTTATTTTGTAGTCTTTTTAGGGCTACGAGAAAATTCTACAGTGAAGGCTTTTATTCTGCTGATAACTTTGTATGTTAAAATCAGGGCTTTCGCAAGAAACGCGAAAATGAGTATTTAAGCTCAATAATTTTGATAAATATCGTACAAAGTAAAAGTTAAAATATGACCGCAAAACTTTGATGTTAATTTGTGATTTTCCGCAAGTAAGTTACGCAATTTCTACGAAACTTTTGACATCTAATTGCGTAAATACGACATAAAGACGCAATGACGAGCGAATTCTTAGTAACTCCTTCAAATCGTGCGCAAGTAGGACACGGGTTAGTGAGAGAAAGTTTCGAATCGTCGAGTGTGCATGGGCAGAGCTTTGAAGCTATCGATCACATGTAGTATGACCATGATTTTGATAGATTTTGATGCTACGACGTCAAATTCAAAAGCACAAATTAGTATAAAAAATATGTTTAACAATATCGTTCACCAAACCATTTAACTATTTATAACTGCCAGTCTCAACAGAGAATATACTGTGCAGGAGATTATATAGTGCACTGTCTGTTCCCTCACTCTTTTAATCCAATGGGACAGTTATCTAACAGAGATCAGGCTTACTGACTTTACGTGCTTGCGAGCCACAGGTTTGTATATATATACGTAGTGTGGGACGTCCACAGGCCAGGTGGAGTGATGATCTGCACAAAACTGCTGGCAGAAGCTGGATACGAGAAGCCGAGAATCGAACCAAGTAGCGTGAAATTAAAGAGGGCTATGTCCAGCAGTGTACAATTTATCAGAATTTAGTTATAAGCACCCGTATATTCACTTTTTTCATAAACAAACATTCACATACGTGTACATATACTTTATCTAAAAAGGTATTTTAACAAAGAAAGGTAAGGAGTTTAATAGAGGCAGAGGTAGAATATTCCATAGCAGGAAAAATAAAACAGAGACTTGAGTATGCATAATATAGTTTCCATTCACGATAATATAATGGATACCTTGTTAAACACTCTCTCTCTGAAGGGCCGGCGGCGATTTACTAACACATTGGTGAAAGCGGAGCTTTTTATCACTTCTGAAATAAACCGTGTACCTTACGACAAGTGGGTACGTAAAATGTGTGTGTTACACGAACATATCTTGAACTAAAGAAATTATGGCTTGTGCTTTATATTAATTTAGATCCTATTCATTTCGTGGTCATAGGAATCGACTAAGTTAGCTAATTACCTAGATCAATAACACTACAAGGAGATAGAAAATTTAAACCCCATACCGACCTGTCCGGTCAGCGAGTTACTAGTAGTAATAGTAGTTAGCAGCGAGTTGGCCAAAAGCACCTTGGGGTCCGGATGTCGTAATAAAGCTGTTTCCGGATCCATCCCGTCAGGCGTGAGCAGAGTGGCACATCGTGTGGTTTTAGTCGTTTCGATACCGACACACCGCCCCGCCACAAATCCCGGTGGGGTAAAGCCCCGGGGGGATTACCACACGTTAAAAAAAACCAAAACCTCCTTTCTAACCAAAGACCTATATCTAGTATTGAACTCTTAAAGGCTGCTGAAGGATTTAGATCTTTTAACACATATTAAGTAAGACAATTATGGCGTAGTATTTAAAACAATAAGAAATATCTTTTAAAACGAGCTGTTTTTTTTGAGATTATTCCCTTCCACACCCACTTCTGTAACGCCTGTACACCATGATCATCAGCTCTACTGTTACTCCTACGATACACAGCAATGATCCACATACATCGAGTTATGCCACTCTTGAAATCCTAGGCAGTTCCATCTATAACACTCTTTAAAACAAATCACATGAGGTCAAACTCAAAAGAATTATTAATTAATAAATATATAAATGTAAATGTGTTTTTTTCTTGTCATCATGAAACTTTGTACACATATTCTTGGAGGTATTAGAAGTAACATAGAATACATTTTTATTAAATACGAGCTAAGCCGCGGTCGAAATCTAGTAGCCGATAAAGATCTTCTTTAACATCGGATCAGACGTATAATAACATCATTGTCATCTGAACTTTATAATAAAAATCAAACAAAAAATAACATAGTCTTGTCTCTTAACTACATAATATTCTTTTGGTTTTTTATTGTTTACTAAAATTGAAATTTAATATAGGCTATAATTGTACATAAGCTTAGGTTTAATTTTTCAAATTACAAATTTAATAACATATTATATAATATATAAATATACAAAGGTCCGTTTCGATAGCAAATTTCACATAAATTCTCCTACATGTTAAGCTTTAAATAAAACTTCTGTTGTAACATGTTTCTTCATTTCTTTCGTACGGAAATGGGGAAGTGACGTCAGATACATTTGCCCTGGACAGGCAACATTTCGTGGGAATTTAATTTTGATAACATCCATAAACAAATACGAAAGATCTTTTAAAATAGCTTTATCATTTCTTTTTATCGGGTACAGCCCAGTGCTACATCTCTTCTACCTCCTCGGGGAAGACAGAATTCTCCATTGGTGAATTCTCACTCTTGGCTCTTGGTGCAGCTATAGTATTAGATAATCTATCTGTTTTATAGCCATATTTAATACCGTCTAGGTATAAAAATAACATCCAGCGCCGTTTTCAATTACCTATCTCCAGGTTTAAGTAGATTTAGGTCATTGGATTCGATCTAAACTTATTTTAAGAAGAGTATTTGTATAAGAATTGAATTGCCTATTAATTATAGTATTGAATTAATCACATTTTAAAGGATTCATAGTAATCTTTATCTCTCAAATTAAACGATGAATTATTGGATATGAACGGATTTATTTTTGGCTCAACTATTTGGTTCTACCGCCGAATAATGAATGCGTCACTTTTACCTCATTTCAAACATCAGAAACATTATCCCAAGTGTTGTCATCGAAATAATTGACACAGATTGGGTACAATTGAGTAATCGGATAACTATAAAATTTTAATAATTAGTGTATTGTTTTAATATTTACTCATTTTAATGCCACTAAATTTAAATTAGTAATTATTATAATATTAAGTCTGGTTCTAAATATTAATTCTATTTAGTACTTTACAAAGATCTTGGCATATTATTAAACGTATACTTTGAAAAAAATGTATAGAGAATCTGCAGTTTTAACTAAAGATAGGTTATCAAAAATTATGTACAACAAACATACATCCAATCTTTTGTATATTTAAATGAGCAAAACTTAAGATTCTTAAAAGCGATGGTTATGATAATTTATGCGTAGTCTCCAGTTATTAGCCACCCTCTTGGTTTTAGGACGGCAAATGTTATTAATTCGACTGAAACGACGTGGTGTAGGGTTAACTCATAAATTTGAACACCTGCTAATTAGGAGGGTATCGGCAGATGTACGCATTTGAAAGTTGACACGTCTCGCAAAAAATGTAGGGTAGTCGACACTATTCGTGTCCGTGAGATAGCTATCATTTTAACCCTACTACGCCGAAGTCAAAAGTTTGTTGCACCGTGGCGCTAAAACAACTAAATCGATTTAATGAAGTTGTTAAAAGATTCGTTATAAGGACCCGGGGCCATAGGCTTTACACATTTTATAAAAGTTTTAAGTAGTTATGTTATACTTTTTTAAACGTTTTCTTGCTATTAACATTAGTGTAGTGTGCTCAGGGATACCTTTGATAGGTTTTTATCATAATAAAGGACATTCGGAACGTCATTCTACGATTTCTTGCGGAACAGAGCGTAGATGGGCACGGAAGATACTCAAAGGGCAGGAAAATATAATACCCTGAACCTTTTCTACTTGATTTTCGTGTAACTATTAAAAATAAAATAAAATACCTTTGATTTTCTTGCATGTAAAAAATGGAGAACACAGTGACAAGCTCTATACCACATTGGTGTATAAGTGTACATATTAATTATTTAACATTGAAAGAATTTTAATATTTTGTGTATATAATATTTCTTAATAAGAAATCATAAGGTAATTCATAATTTTGGATTTAAAAACATTACAAAATTACATTTTAGCAGATTCATAATAAGATTAGCTTATTAATTATAATTTTTATTCGAATTAAATAAAATTTTAAACATGCAAAAGGTGAGAGAGATTGCCTTCTCCAGATTTTTTCACTTTTCTCTATCTCTAGCCAAAATCTTACAGTCTCTATCTTAACTGTTCTCAATAAGTCGACTTCGCAACGAGTTATTGGCCTTCCTTTCATGTGTGACTGACCAATTACTAGGTGTTACACCTGAATATAGTTAAACAAGTAAGCTTAGGGGTTTGATAGACATTTACAGCCCAATGTTATAGCTTATTTGTAATCCCATCAGGACCTGTGTATTTCTCTACTTTCAGTTTCTTTATTACTTTTACTACTTACGCATGAGGCATTATTTGAAGATAATAGTAGGTTAAAACTATAGTTACTGAGTATGTCATGTTTGTCATTCTAAGGCTGACAGTTAACAGTTGCCTATAAAACTTAGCTGCAACATTAATAATATTATTTCTGTTTTTCGATCTTTTATCAGTGTCTTTTAGTCCATTGATCGATGTTTAGTGTGAGTTAAATTCTTTAAATGCTATTTAAATGATGACAGGCACTAACGTGTTTTTCAATGGTTTTTGATCAGTCCAGCACGTAGTCCCTTCTAATGGTCTTGCTTATCATTTTGTATGAAGCTTTTGACTCGTTTTTGATAGCACGGTTTGATTCGTTGCAATTTTTATCTACGTTTTATGAGCTTTCTAGTCATGTGACTGTTATGGACACTTAACTTTTTGACCTGTTTTATTTAGTAAATATTTCGACTCATAACCATAAATTATTAATTTTTTATAGTGTAATTTATTAATTGTTCTTTATTTACAAAAGTTGACATTTGTATTACTACAACTCAATTCATACTTTAGAAAGTGATAGATACATTTTTTTTATAAATTCCTAAAAATAGGATAATACCACAGCAAAGAACATTTAAGAAATATTTAAATGAGGGAAAAGGCCGCAATTCGCAGTTGCTTGTAATTACTAATTTCAGCTGAATGGCCTTTTCGTATTTAAATTTATGTCAAAGATTTCCTGTGTTTATTGTAACAAAAAATCTCACCAAGTGATTTACTAGAATTCTGTGGACGACAAAAGGGGCTAATACAAAAGTGACTATATATTTTCTCTTGTTTTATTACATGATTATTTTTTGGTTTTTTATTTCTGAACACTTGAAACATTAGCACAATAAAGGTATAAACCTAGAGTATAATATCAACCCTACTTTAAGAATTGGATTTTAGCTGACACATTCTGCCGAAGATCGAAGGTTGAGGGTCGTAGCCCGTCGTTTGTAGTTCCGGCTCGAAGGACCATGATGAATTCTAATAAGGAGAAAGGGAGCACACGCGATCACCGCTAATCTTTAACATGTACTCACCTATGATTTATAATAAGTAGCAGAGTAAGGTAAAATGCTTACTCTGTCCTTATACACTTGCATCTTACATATTTTTCTTCTTATTTTTTGTCTCCTTAAAGTAAAATTTACTTGTAAACTGTACGTAAGAACTTTTAAATAGTAATTAATTCAAATTTCTTTATTGCTAAAATGTTTCGACTGCGAGTTTATCACTCATTATTTGCAATAGTTCATAGCTAATAGCGGCATCAACCATTTGAGTAAATCTGAAGAACTTCTAACTACGTTAATCTCACTAGATAAATAAATATTTTCCGTTATTTAACGCACAACACGTCTAGTCCTTATATAAGCAGAACTTCCATTATTTGTAAATACATACATATTATTCATCGAAAACACCCAATGTCCGAAACAAATATTTTTATCATATAAACATTTGGCTTAACACAGGAATTGAACCCAAGACCTCAAGCACAGTAGTCAGCGTATGTGACTGCGCCACAGAGGCAGTCTCTATCTATCACATTCTACTACTGTAAAAAAGTAAAATTTACTTATAAACTTTATGTTAGGATGTTTTTCTTGCTTTTATGATTCAGTTCAATTATCAGATTGATTTTGGCCTATTGTAATTTCTACATTACACTCTGTACAGTTAAAAAAGTTTGGCAGAATTTATCTATCCTTTTTATTTTTTTATAATTGCTTTAACAAGAAGCCGCAGCAACCATTTCGATAATATCCAAGATTTCTAACTGCGGTAATTTCGAGCACTTTTATCTTATTCTTATGGTATAGTAAGAAGTAACTACTGCTGCTTAAGGACACATGCAACTCATCGTCATCATCATCATCATTAACTGCCTTTAACAGTCTACTGCAACTCATAAAGCCACAATCTTTGCATGACGATGCTTTTTGCTAACTTGCTTTTCTGTTAGGCAATTTTGAAACATTCACGCCAGAAAATCAAACAAAAATAGGTCTTGCTATATGTACGTATCGTCGAATAAGAACTAGCGCTTCCATTTAGTATTTTTTCGATCATCTAACTTGACAGGAAAATACACAATAAAAATAACGAGTCGGCAGATAATTGGGTGTGTCACCCTACCCACCTCCCTTAGATATCGACTCTACCATTATTATTACAGAGAAAATGTGCGGTAGTCTGGTCAAAATAACTAATGAGAAGTTCTTTTGTTTATAACATTAGGAATCGTAAGGCTG
The DNA here is from genome assembly GCA_003709505.1 of Hyphantria cunea. Lineage (NCBI taxonomy): Eukaryota > Metazoa > Arthropoda > Insecta > Lepidoptera > Erebidae > Hyphantria > Hyphantria cunea. The sequence continues at coordinate 34,116 of PKRV01004359.1, read as the reverse complement.
CGTAGACAAACTCAGCGGGAGCGAAGAGGGTGCGGGAGCAGAGCAGGCAGCAGCATATTCAAATGTATATGTAGTTATTTTGTTTTATGTTATAGGTGGCAACCGAGCAGACGTAACGCCTGATGGTAAGCGTTAGTTATATACATTAGATAGTTTCATCCACAAAGTAGAACTGGCTGAGATAAACAAAATTGTTTTGGAGCCTGCTGTATTTGAATTCTACTATATTAAAGTAGAGATAACACCGCAGCCAAAGTATCATGCGGATCGGCATGATACTTTGGCTACTTTGCTGGCAGTATAAATAGATCAGAGAACAGAACCAGTGCTTAATATTTCAACAGCTAATGTCGTATGGGACCCAGTGGCAAAGGAACCGGTGAAGATAGACCGTCCGTTCCAGAGGCAATCCTGATAGTGATCACGATATTCAGAGAGACAATAATAGTTTATGACTTCAAAAATGTTTGATTATAGTGAAATATAATATCCTATGAAATGTATAATTAAATGTGGTAAATTGGTAATTAACTAAAATAGCGAAAGCCGTAAACACTCCGATATCAATTTTACAATGTATGGTAACAATATTAATTTAACCACACATTTACATGGGAAGGTGACAAGAAGGTGACGAGCGGCATACGAACGGTGCGCATCAGTGTAGCGGTGTCAGATAGGGATGGAATTAAATTGAGATCATCTGTGATTGATGATTTTTAATTTAGTCAATGTTGTGATATTTTCAAGATTATTTAAATATTCACATTTGATATTTTATTTATTTGTTGCCATTAAAATACTTTAATCATTATCTTAATAATTACTTGTAATTTTGTTTGCTTAGTTATTTTCATTATGCTTTCTGTGATCTCCTAACTGTAAGCGAATGAGTAAAGTAACCTAATACTCCCCCAATTTGTCAATTATAGTTATTGTATATATAATTAGGACTTATTCTAAATTGTTTTAAGGTAATAAGGTTTGGGTCGTACGATTTTACTAAAACAAATTTAAAATACCTTTTTATGACGCTCTTTATTATCAAATATTGATCGTTTTCACTAGTTTCGAAAACGGGTTTACGTGTCCGCTCCGCCGCTAGCTCCGCTCCCGCTGCCTCTCCGCTCCAGCTCATTCATCCACGATATTCTGTTATTTCAAATGCGCCAACTATATATGTACTTGTATTTTTGGGACAGCTAACACACAACTAAGAAAGAAGAAATGCTAAACAGTTTGAACGATTCTTCGAGACCAGTGGGACTCCGGATAAACATTGACATTATCAAAACGATGCACAATTGCAAATTATAACGAGACAATTCGAAAGGGCACTGGAGTAATGGATATCGCATGGAAAATCAGCACGCTGAAGTGAAAGTGGGCCGGTCATGTCTCCAGGCGGACTGACAGTTGCAAGAGCCGACAAGTGTTAGAGTGGAGACCAAGACTGGCAAACGCAATTTAGGGCACCCTGCGACACAAAGGACAGGGGACTCGAAGAAAATAGCTTGCAGTGGATGGTAGCGGACTACTCAAGATCGGGATGGTTGACGCTCTTTGATGGAGTCCTTTGTTCAGCAGTGGACAGCCGTAGGCTAAAGAAGAACACACAACTTTATCTAGTCTCAAACTTAACAGAACTTATTTGTGTTTACTAGACACCCGATATAAAAACATATATACTTATTTCTTTTACTAAAACATACAATTATACATAGAAAACACTCAAATTCCAATACAAATATTTGCAGGTCATACATGCATTTCGTTCAATCCGGGAATCGAACCCGAGACCTCGATGTGACCTCGTTTTATACTATGTAGAGATAGGTTGTATTGCAAGCCGTTCAAAGTACTAACACGCGGATATACATTTTTATTTAGCATGTGTAATGTACACACATGTGTTTTCTTAGAAAAACGCGCTCAAAAGAAACCACACAAAAGCTATTACGATTTACGACTTCAACAAAACCAGCACTTTGGTTACGTACGAGGAAAAAGTTACGAAAACGGATCCCTGTTGTTTTTATTTTTTACATTTTATTTTAATTTTTTATTTATTTATTAACACCTTTGGATGATTTAGTAAAAGACGTGGTAGATTAACTTATCATATGAAGAGAAGCTATGAGCAATTGATCAATAAATATAAGATAACAATTAACCTTAAAAAAATGTCGCTCGCCTTTAATAAAAAGGATCCTGTTACTTCTAATCCAAAAATCTTCAAGAATACGTGCACAAAGTTTCATGATGATCGTTAAGTAGTTTTCCCGTGAAATCGTAACAAACTTACTTTCAACTTTATATTGTTTTTTTTTATTTATTTATCTTCATTGCGTACATATTAAATAAAATGAGTGACAAAAAATATTAATACAACAATTGGCAGTCTTATCGCTCACGACGACCACTTCTATAAATAATAATAATAATATTAGTGTGATACATACAGAATAAAATATATTAAGTTGTATTTGAGATAATGGGATTATGAAGATATTTAGCACTATTACTGATCACAAAAGAATTTGGGTAGCGGTTATGAAAAATTTCGCAGTTCTCTTTTTATTCAGTAACTAAATACATATAGGTAGGTTATTTTACAACAAGTCTTTAGTCACAGTTAGTCACACATTGCAAAGTTAAGCAAGCCAACCCAGATCAGTTTATGGATGGTTACCTTTCTTAACTCATCGAGACCTCTCCGTTCCGGTTGCCTTAAGAACATTTTTGACGATCGTGACATGTAGTTGGGACTCTAAGAATTAAGATTACAGTTTTTCAAATAACTTAGACACCGCGTAGTATTTATTGTTATAGAGGTCCGAAAGCAGTAATTATTTTGAAGTAAAAAAGCGTGGGGTGCTTTCTAAAAATATTGCGATAGTGTCTGCCCTCGCTTTTTACGTTAAAATAATTTCTTTTATGTTTTCCGGTTCCGGTCGTCGATCAGTCAAGACGCACGTCACAGAGCTCCGCGGAAAATTAATATTAAACAGTGTAAAATAANCGAAAGCCGTAAACACTCCGATATCAATTTCACAATGTATGGTAACAATATTAATTTAACCACAATTTTAATTTAATGTAATAATTGTATGTAAGAGCATGGCAACCACAGAATATTTTGTATTGAATTAAACAGAAAATTGATATGAAAGTATACGTACAAGCCATTTGGAATGAAACTTGAATTCAAGCATTTTGTTCTATATGAGCCTGCCAAAATGACTCTACTCTTTCTGGTGGAAAGTATGAGCAGAATTAATAAGTAGTAGAACAATCATGCTCAAGCCACCAACCACTTGACGTCAAAAGGATTTAATAACTCAAATTATTCTCAACAGTGAAACAAAACTTATTTATTTTTAAATATACTACTGGTATTGTAACCTAAAACCAACAAAAACATTGCTTATAAAGTAAAAAGAAAGGTTTTTTATGTATATTACATCTACATTTATATATACAAATCCAGCCCTGAAGGCTTCTAACTCCGCGTCATCACGTATAAATCACATGCAGACATCGACGTCACGTACACTATACTGCAGTTCACAATAAACTGCACACGTTCTTCGAGCTTATATAAAAACATATGTCGCAATCTTTTCGTTATATTGTGCTTTGTTCCTTTCATTTGGCATATATTTGTTTACTCTATTCAGAATATTTTTTGGGGCTGGCGAAATTGTTATTTGGCTGTTCACTTTACAAGATTGCGTGGTAAGTAGCATTGCTAATATATTTTTGTATCAGGTGAAAGCTGAAAAGCTAGCGGCGTATTTCAACTTTTATTTTGTTTTGCGATTTTTCATCAGGTGTGTTTTGTCACAAACAAATTCTGAAAGACATTTGTGCAACGTCATAAGAAAATAGAATATCTTATAATTGACTAATGTTCGGATATGAATTTACAATTTACTGAAAAAAATGTTAAATAGGCTAATTTTGAGAATTTTTCTAGCTCTTCAAGTGGGTGTAAAGAAAAGGAGAAAGCCAGAAGAAAGTTCATTGCACAAATTACAAATCCGAAATCTATTCAGAAGTAGTCTGTATAAAGAAAAGTACTAAAAATCAATTATATATTATTGTTAGAAACTGGGCTGCTTAGAAGATGCACCATGTGGACATTTTTTTACTGTTTACATGGATATTCGTCAAAATTGCATTATATAATACTTAGAATGAGAATAATAAAGTAAAATATAATTTCTGCCTTGCGTCTCGGACATAAAATGTACTTAGTAATTAATCTAACTAGCAAGTCTCAGAATTTTATTATAAATAAAGAGAGGGTTTGTGAACCGCAAAATTCATGAGATTTGACGGGTTGGCAGTTAAAATTTCACGTTTAATTACATAAATTAGATAGGAACCCCTTGTCAGCTTTTTGTTCATAAACAAACTAAGGTATGGTCACGTTCAAAGGTCTAATTATATAAGGTAACAATTGTTATACATTTCAATACTAGTTATATTTGCACGTAGCTTTGTTCTATGAAAATTGCCATTAAGACAGGGTGTACGCTGTGTCCATTTCATGTACGTTTGTACAGTCCCCCGTGACACAGGATGTATATCCCTAATGCGGGAGTTGACTGTTAAAAAAATAATAATTGCGGATATGTTAAAACAGATTATAAAATATTGATGAGAGGGGTCGGTATCAACTGCCTGATTGAAATTGGTGAATAAATTTAAATGTTTGGACTTCTTGTGTTAATGTGTGATTTTCAAAATACACTATAATAAAGTAACACACACATCCACATATACATTTGAAGTTTTTTGTCTTTTTCACTTAATTGTTTAACCAAGAGAATTTAAGACGAGAGAAATCAATTGAGATATTGGATTAAAATAATATTGATAGCAATTTTATTTTTTATTAAGTTCATAGCAATCGAGGACATGCATAATTAGATAATGTTATGTGGGTACACAGTCTTAACTTTATATGCCTGTTTCAAACATTAAAAAAAAAAAATTATCAATAATTATTTACTTAATTATTTTGCTGTAGTAATAGTATTTTGGTTGACTGAAGTGAAATGAACCATATAACACGTTCGTTAAGTTAGTAGCCATTCTAAAATTTTTATTAAACAGGTATCTGAATTTTATCTTCACAAATGAGTTCAATGTGTCAATGTGTGGCCACACGCTACTTTATGAGTAGGGTATGGGGTTTTTCTTCTACCCTATAATTTTATATTTTACTTCAAGAACAATTTACACCGGTAATGGATACTACCCAGAATCCTAATAAAAACTTACTATAAGTAATCGACATACAACGGCAACAAAAACATATGACAATGCAATCTACCGAAGATACACTGAACTACGGAGTAACGTAGTGTACGAAGAAGCTACCAATCCTGCATAGCGCAAAAGAAGTTCTCAGAACATCAACCGTTGGGCAGTTGTATATTCTCCCTTTGTCTTGGAGGACTATGTGACGCGTTCCTCCACAAATAACAAGTTTAAATAAAAAAATAACAAAAGCAAATAACGTAAATAAACTCGTAAAACCTCAAACCGAAAAAAATAAAAACAAACAAATAGCAACAACTAGGCGGTTTTATCTGCAAAAACGGACGCCGTTAAATCCCCGCAAACAAGCAAAGTTAGCAACAATGACTAAAGTATAAACGTGTGGATATATTCTTGCTTTCAAAGGAGATTTGTGAAAAGTTAAAATAGTGAGGTGGTTTTAGTCTAGAATTAATTATCGCGGATACCATCTCGTTAGATATGTAGGAAACAGTTCGGATATTTGTAAGCATTTGTATCTATAGAAATATAGAATGCATGTTTAGCTCTTGTTGTGCTGGTTTATTGTTAAGTAAAAAATTTCACTTTTGTAAGTTAACCTATTTTAACTGTTGATTAATTGTTTCTCTGGATGTTGCAAAAAGTCACAAACAGTTTTAGACAGTATGAAAAAAAACAAAAAATCTATTTTAGGATTAATTGGTGTATCTTGAACCACGTTTTCTAACCCCAAGCATTCCTTACGTTTTATTAGGCACTTTACTACACAATACTACATAATTTATAATTTTTACTACATAATTTATTTTTTTGCTTAACTTATTCATAAATGTTGAATAAACTCAGTAAAATTGAAATGGATTAAACTCGACTCTCACTAAGGGTTTCACCACATTCAAATACAGTTTTTTCTTCCATCTTGAACCTCTTTTACAGCTGATATTAGTTTTATAACTTTATGAAAGTTCCGTCAAGACCTGGTTAGCATATTCATGAAATACTCCGGTCGGATGGGGAAACTGACATAAATCTAAAAATAGGTTCAGTTCGTTTCTCAGTCGGTTTTAACGACTGCAAAATGTTACAGTGACGTGGTTTCATTATTATATTTGTGATACCGGAAGGCATTACTTGCAAAACAAATGAGCATCAACCTTCTATCACTACAGGAAAATCGCTTGTTAAATTAATAGAGTTAGAGAAAAAAGTTCAGGTTTAAACTTCGTACAATGATAAAACAGTGGATACGCTATCCACGAACAAATTTTTGTGGTAAATGATAAAACTACATAATTATAGCTGTGTTATCTAATAAAACTGTAACAAAAACGATAAAAGCTAGAATTAAATGGCAAGAAACGAGACGTTTCGATTAAAATCCGTGTTTAAAGACATAGTAAAAAGTTGTCGCCCACTTTCTACCCCATAGGTAAGACTATCAGGCCTATTTTAATAGAGTAATTTGGAAAATTAAGTATATAAATCATCTTAGCAATATGAAAATGGACTAGTCATATGGTTAATTTAGCTACATATTATACGCTAAAAAGGTATGTAGATCATATCGCATTATTATTGAAACCCTGAATGTTCACATAAATGTTGCAAAGTATAATAAGTCTAAGCTTCTCTTAATCAATTTACCTGTGTATACGTCATCCAACAGCAAGGTTCCACTTGGTTGGCATCTAGACCCCAGAACTCTAGCTCCTCCTCGAACAACGGCCCGCAGACGTCTGTAGGGTAGTGGAGCTTGCCGGTTCTATAAACATAAAAAATACAAGACTTTTTAAGAACAGAAATATTTTTATAAAAGTTTATATCTTTGAAAGTAATTAAGTATCAGATAAAAATAAAAAGCCCATTATTCCATAATTTTATATTTTTAAGAATACAAACTACTAGCTAGTAGTGTAAGTCAGTGATGTTGGTTATCTGCTCCATACGTTAAGGTCTTTAGACAAGAAAAGCGAAACATTCTATAAACAATTTTTGAATATGGTACTCATAAATTACTATATATATACAAACAAGAAAGTAGTGAAGTTAGACTATTTATAACTCAAGAACAACTTCAGGAATTTGGTTGAAAGTTGGTGGTAAGCTAGCTTAGAACCACGAGATGGACATAGGATACATTTTCGTAGTATTTTTTTCTTTGCGCAGTGGCTATAACCGCTGTTGCTGTTATACCGAATTATGGTAACCGCTGGGCTTAGCAAGCGTAATATATAATAATATTATAAAAAGGTAAAGTTTCTGATTTTGTTGTAGGGGTATGATTGTAGGGGTAATTGCGGAAGTACTGATTCGATGCTGATATAGATAGTGACAGTATTTAAGAGTGACATAGGCACATAAAATAATCGCACAAAAATGTATGTTTTTAAAATACATCGAGTGTTGTATCAAAATAAAGAATTTTAACGTTTAAAATTTTAGTTTTATACATGATATTGACGCATCGGGTTTTATTTTTTTAATAAGTCATTATTTGATTTTCAGACATAAAAGGATGGAGACAAACATTTTTTTTTTCAGATGAGCTTACCAAAGTCACTCTATTATGCCTAATGTAAAGCGTGAGCGGAATCCAGGAGTAGTGGTCCCATACTCTTTGTGAATGCGAACAATGCAACGATGCAGCACAATGACCCCGACTATGGCAGCCTATTGAGGTGCTTCTGGATTATTGAGCCTTCGGTCTCGCACTCACTAACGAAACACGGCAGCTTATATATTTGAAGCGATTGAGGAAAAGTATTTGCTGCATTATTAGCAGAAGTATACCTAATTTTACATTATTTTTAAGTTCTTAATACTTATTCAAAGTATTATATAGTACTTATCGATGACTTGATTATTTCTTTTAAATATACTCGAAGAGGCCGTTACTAAGTACTTGTGAATGAGTGCTATAGTATAAAAATATTTACCATTTCTCTAGATTTTATTATGACAAAGTGAAAGGAAAGAAGAAAACTAAATAACATGAAAATGTTATCAACATGTACCTTTTATTGTTGGATAAAGTTACTCTATAAGTTTGATGGATACTCAAGCGATGATAACACGATTAAAATGAATTCAGACTTAAACGAAACGACAACCAATTCTATCACAGAAATGTAAATGAAAAAATTTACATCAAATTTATGGCATTCCATATAATATGAATGTTTTAATTTTACCTTAAGTTAGGAATTTTGGATATTTTCGGAAGAAACTTGTGAGACATATGAATCTAAGTGCCTAGCACTTTTCTTGTCCTGTTTTTACTTCTTTTTTTTTAAATGCTTTGGGATTTGGAATCTGAAAATGATTGTGACCCCAAAAAGAATTGGTATCAGGTAAGTAGCCAGTCATAGATATGTTTTGATTTCGGTCAAAAGTAGTCAAGAATTTAAGAAGTTGATGAGAGTTTAATTGAACTAGTGTGGTTTGATTATAGGTTCCACCTTCAAACTAATCTTTTACACGCCTACATCATCCCCACGCATTGTCATGCATACTTTTTTCACTTGCAAGGTACTTTACTGCTTATTTTCATAAAGTAAAATAAGGAAAGTCATGTGACAACAGGCCAAAAAAAAATTATAATTGGAACAAGATGTTTTAAGGTTCGTTTCATGTTCTTCAGAAAGATGGTTCCCATTTCATGTCATCCACACTTTTTATGATTTTTTTCATTAATTTCATCACGACGATGACACAAAGACTTAAGATTTAAAGACTATATATAATTGACATTGGGAGTAATAGCCGATCCAGCTGGTTGCCATTTATTTGATTGAAAGAAGATGTTTTATTAACTATTGCGTTTTATATTTATCGGCTCTGTCTCCACGTTTTAATTACTTTATCGTTGCTAGACTGTTAATATTTCCACTCTTTGACTATCTCCTAAGCTTTTCTTCCACTTTTCTTTATATATACCCGGCGCGTAAATAGTGTAAAAATCTGTATATTATAAATCGTGTACATATATCAGAAGAATATGCATATATACATTTGCACTCGACCGCCAAAATTAACATTTTTCTTTAATTTATTTAGTGACCTTTAATGTAGTAGTGATTTTGACTGCTTAGGATTGTGGGTTATATTTCTACCAGGACAAAGTGGGATGCGTACGAATATTCATTCCGTGTCAGTTTTTTTTTTAAACTGTTTATTCAATTTTGTAGAAGATACAATCTATTTTTAATGTATACGTATATATTTTTTATGGAATAGGGGGTAAACGAGGATACGTATCACCTGATGGTAAGCGATTACCACCGTCCACGGACACCCGCAACCCCAGAAGCGTCACAAGTGCGTTGCCGGTCTTTGGGGGCTCATGCATGCCGAAACGTGTCTCTCCCACGGTATAATTAGGATTTTTTTTATTAATGAGTGATATTACCATATTCATAACTGAGATATCATTCAATTAATTTTCACTCAAACTACTCAATATAAAAACGCTAAAAGTATACACAGCATAATCTAAAAGCTCATTGGTTTTTGTTACCTCACGTAAAATTCAAACTACGAGAGCATTTAACCCTCGTATATGAACGAGGGCGTTAAAATAATTGGCACAGCACTTCAACCCACGCACAAAACCTACAACATGTACACCAGCTTACCTAACTACAAATATAATTGGCATAACATAAGAATACTGTTACGAATATTTTATCGTCTAAAAGGGTTCGAGTGAAATGATTGTTTTAACTCGTAACAGCTAGCGTTGAAAACACCGTGGGCGGTTGTACGGTTCCGTTATATAAGGCTTTTATAGTGTTAGGTGTTTTACTTATAGATAATATCAGAATGAGAAATGCTAACATTTTATGAATTTATTCTGACTTTAACAGATTTCAGTACTTTATTATTATTTTACAAGTTTTTTTGTAAGGAACTGTCCCTATCTCCTCCCCATTCCCCAAAGGCCCATAATGCACTTGGGACGCGTCTGGTGTTGCAGGTATCCATGGGCGGCGGCAATCACTTACGTCTGCTGATTTGCATCCTACACCATAAAAGAATCTTTTATGCTATCAGTATTTTTTTTATACATATATATTATTTTATAATATTAAAAATATATCGCAAAAACAGAAGACCCGTAAACCTGGTATCATATGGCTACTTTATTATAAACTTAGAGAAAAAGGGCAACCCTTTGTTCATTCAATATTTTTAAGTTGTTTGTTTCTAATCCGTCCCTTAACTTACAGTATTCTGCCTCAGGGTACGTAAGGATACTTTGGGACATCCAATTTGTTTTCCTTCAATTAAATGTATGATTTTGTACCATAATTTTCATGTTTTCAGAGCTTTGCGTTGAAATTTTCCGTTAAGTATTTTTGTCAGTCAGTTTTAGAAAAGAAAGAGTTTTTATGCCCTCGTGATAATTAGTTACCAAACATTTCAATGAGGATGACGGTCAAGAATTGCATGTTAAAAGCCTAAAATCGATCAGCGTAGTGTGCAATGGGATAGGCATATGTTCAGGAGCTGACTGCAATTGGCTGATGATAGTACAAGAGCCGATAAATATTGATAACCTAATAAAACAAATAATGGACACATCTATGATGACTTCTCTATCACAAACCTGTCATAACTATTTTAAAATAAAATTATATTGCATCACTTTTTTAGCCTTTTGGATCTGTTGATAAGCAACTAAATTTTATCCCAAATGTTACTTTTCTATTTAGAGAATATGCCTGTGTAGGCTTGATTACTTATTTCTGTTACCTGGCAACAGGCATACACAGGTAAATCAATTAAAATTTAAATAACTTTATTTCATAGTAATTTTTGGTCATTCGTAACACCTGTTCGAAGAAAGTAGTTGGCAGGAGATAGATGCGGACCGCCTGCGACCGAGATAGATATAGTGATAGTATATAAATAATCTTTAAGTCCTTCACATAATTATTACAAAAAAAGAAATATTCAGTTATTGTAAGGTTCCGTTATTGTTACGGTGGCGATAGCGTTCGCTCGCGTGAAAACGACTTTCGTTAAAAGCCCTAATGTCAAAGGGTCACTGTTTTGTGACGATACTTATTCATGAAAATGTTGCTATGTAACGATAAAACCAAAGTTGAGCTCACAGTCATGAAATGTTTGTATTATATTTAACATAAAATATTTTGGATAAAATATCCAGGTATAAATAAGTTTTGAAAAGAACTATATCGTCCTTGACCAAAGCTAAAAAAATGGTTGTGAAGACCATAATGTTAGAGAAGAACGCAGAAAGCTGACTTAACAGTCATCTGGAATATAAAATTTAGTAAAAACAAATGTTCGTTCAATGGTTTTTTATTGAAATAAGGATAGCAAAGATCTGGTTAATGTTTTAAAATTATTTAATTACTGTAATTATACCTTTTGACTTCACATTTAAATTATATACTTCCGATTATTTTCCTTTCTATTTCATATCTTATCTTCTGATTAGTACCGAATATCCAATAAAATTTCGTGAATCTAATATAGAATGTTGTAGAGATTTAAAATCCAGTTTTTCGACGTATTATATATTTCATCATATTTGTTATTAATTGTCTTTCCTTTTCTTTTTTTTTAATCTTTATTTACGAAACTCGGCTACAGTTAAGACAACATCTGTTCATACACAGAGTTTACGCCTTTTCTACTAATTTGTAATAAGACTATTTTATTCTAAATGAAACATGTTTCACTTAACAGTCGCTAAAAATATCGAACTCTAATTAATTTCAGAGACAAGACCCTAAGTTCACCAAACTTCCATAAATTCTGCTTCAAACCCTTTAACAGGGCTTAGATTGTTTAACCGTGCTTCATGTTTAGCCTCTATTGATGTATAGCTAGTAGCCTCAAAGCCTATTTTAGAATATAATTTAATAGAAATTGGTAAATGATCAATGAGTTCGGGTAACCTTCGTCAGACAATTTCAAGTTGAGATTCAGATGTTTTTGTCAGAGCATTTTGAAGTATTTGATTAATGATAAGTAATTCATGGTCTAATTGCCTTCTTGAGTAATGTTGGTTCAATAATATACATTACAGTTGCCCAGAATTTATGAGCCAAGTAGTGGCTTTAAAATACCTTCCATCGACATCAAAAATAAAAAATACTATCTAAAATGCTTAGAAAGTAGGTAGGTTTGTTTTCAAATTAAATCACTATCCCATTTTCCTCACTAATTCAAGTTATCGTTGATGCATTAAATTACATTGATAAGAGTTTTGAATGATTTTCTTTAATGGCTAGCTTCCAGCTTAATTTAATTCTAATTTGAGAATGAAGAGCAGATTTAAAAGCTGAATTGAGTAAAGTAAATAGATGAAAAGAGGCAGCTAGGAAAGACTGAGATGGATATAGTAACCGGACCGAAACTGCAGTAGCTCTAAGACTCTGAAGTTACATCAACATAATTTAACTTTATGATCGGGCGTTGATCGTTTTTTTTAAAATATTTACTGTCAATAGCAAATAAGTGAATAAACAGAGTTTTGCAATTTGTGCCGAGCAAATATAACCAGCAAAAATTTTAATACCGCTCAAATTCACATGGGATTTTCATTCCAATAAAAACACACAACGATAAAATAAAACATTTTTAACACGCGATATTTTGTGAATTTCCTTCTACGCCGGTCTGACCACGACCGACCCAAAATTACAAAATGTGTTACAGAAAAATTTATGTGTCGAGCCTTTTGAACCACCGCAGGCTAGTTACCGCAGCTGGGGCCCAAATACTGTGGTTGACATATTCGTCCTTTGTGGGATTAGTCGCATTTTTGGCCCCAGGTCCTGAGATTAAAATATTATGTACTACTTTTTATTGTTGAACAGCTTCTGTACATAATTTCAGAAAAGAAGGTTATGATTTTAATCAAATGAAATTTTGACATGTGTGGTCTTATGGGTTGTGATCCTGACTGCCAAATCTGTGAAACTATGAACTCGTTTCCTAACCAAAATTAATAGGCGATAAGGACGTTATTTCTTCTGTGTGTATGGCTATGATTTTTCTATAAACAATGTTTGTGTTTAGAAATTTATAAATATGTTTATTTACAAATGTATATACTTGGTAGTTGACAATAGGTTTGCACCTTATAACGCAAGTGAGACTTAATTTATGTCCGGCAAAATGTGGGCAATTTAATACGGCTTAGTCTACACTTAAGAACAAATACTTGAATATACTACTACTTACCTATATCTTTAGGAGAAAAATAAATAAATCAATAAACTTAGATCGTCTAGATCTCATTATTTAGAATAATTTTCTTGAAAAGTCAAATTACTATACCAGACTCAGCTTTAAGCTGATCGGATATTAAACATTTCGTCTAGATGTTAGCATAAGGTAAACATCTTATTGTAATATAGGTAATCAAAATAAAGACTTCATTTTTGACAAAAAATGTTAACACCTTAATCCATCAGTACAATTTTCTCTAAGATATGAGTTTACCTTACTATTTGGATGTAATATTAATAGAACTAATCATCCTATGACAATAATACCTTGATGCTAATATCTGACATTTATATAAGGAATTCACAGTATCCTGAAATGCCAATGCGACTAAATGACGCTTAGAATTCGTGCGGCCTATTTTTAACCAAAAAGCCGCCCCAGTGGTAAATAAATGGGATTTAAGGACAGAGGGAAAAAAGAAAACAGTCTTTTGAAATAAGAAATTTCATTGTGCCATATTTGAATCTATACATTTATTTTAATGAAGCCCCATTTTAAATCATTTTCATTTTCAAGATTAGCGAAAGTAACATTATTATTAAATAATGACGCTGTTTTTTGTAGTTCTGCTAATATTTTTGTATTAGCCTAAGATATTAGTCTGCGTAACATCCTGAAGTATTCTCTCAAATACGCGTTTTTACCTACTCTCAAAAACTTCAAATTAACTTAGGTCTCACAAAATTATTTTATAAAAATGATTTATGTATTTATAATTATAAAACTTACATACCTATAGTAATTAAGAACCTGTGCGAAGACTCCTGGATGTCTATCAAAGAAGTACTCGTTGAGCACTGGGTCGTAATTGGCAAGCGCCTCCGTGAGCCGTGACAGTCTGGTCGCCGGAATTTTCTTCAACGTCGCCTTGTACGTTTCGTGACGAATCCCCCCTACATTCAACACCACGCGGTTTTCCGCGTCCATGTTGAGGAGATTCATTTCTGTTGAGAATGAATAGATTACTTTACTCAATCTGCTTCAAAGATTGTTAAGAAATAGGAATTCATTTGCATCTAATTTTCTGTTGAAATTTCATGTTAATGCTTTAGTGTCTATATGATAAAATAGTACAATTACTAAAGTTTTATTATATTCAGTAGATTGTTTGATTTAAAACCCAAAGATTTATTTACCAAAGTTCGATAAAGAATAATGTAATTTTATCATATACCTTGCTTGTTTTAATATTCCTTTTTTTATTTCATTGATTATAAAAAATGAGAGCAGCAAACATATTTTAAATAGATTCAGTTATAGCAGCAATATGTATAAAAATAGATAAGCGGTTAGTCCTGAGATACAATATTTAGACAAACGTTTTAATAAGCCTAGCATTTACGAATAAAGACATGTAATGACGGTTAATTTGCTTTAGGTACTTAAAACGAAATAGTCAGAACCTGTATAGATAAATAAACAAATCACCTTATATTTGTGGTTTTTCTAAATTTTGGTAATCGTTTCAACTTATATGAAAATCAATGCAAAAAATGTTTGACTTTAAGCTTTTGCTTTTTTAAGGATCGGGGCAATCGAACAGGTGAGGCACCTGACGTTAAGTGAGTTTCACCACCCACTTTGAGTGCTGCCCCTCTTTATGCAAAAATTAGAGAGAATTGGATCTCCAGTAACCAAACTCAGTCAGTGAAATACTACCAAAGAAAAGCTTAACATTGATTTACTATGGCAACACTCCAATCGAGACAAAGATACATGGAAGCCATGGGATATACGTATTTGACATATATGGATACGTGCTGAATATGAATATCCCATGGCTTAGGCTACGAAGATTTATAGCACCGTCAGCATTAGCTTTATTTTTTATATAAAAGGTAAAGTTAGTCACGCCACAACCATCAATAATTATTCTTAAGACATTACTTGGCACTCGTTGAATCCACATTTTGCAAACAATATTTTTTGCCTGCAAATAAGGAAAATATTTTTCAAATTCTTTGATAGATTATAAACGGGAGCTTGAAATATTGTTTTATTCTTGGCAGTTTCCCCATGATCAATTGGTCAGAAAATTAACCTTATCTTATTAATAAATGAGACATCGGGATGAACATGACAAATTATTGCTTTTTTATCTGAAGAAGTAGTCCAATATTGCTAATACATGTTGGCTAGTTGTAATTAGTAGTTAAAATTATATTAAATATTATTAGTAGTAGTTTAAATTAGTTTATCTAACTTTTCAGGAAAAGGAATGTGTTTGTGAACTACATTTTTAAAATACTTAAAAATACTAGAATGTTTTATTTCAGATGTTTTCTTTGGTACTTTTTTTATACCAGGTAAACTAAACTTACAGAAATTTAAAGGTTTAGGCCCTATTTCATCGGTTACGAATAAGTTTTAGATAGTTTAATTGACGGTTTGACACAATTTATATCGAAAATACGTCAAATTAATCGGCCAAATAGCAATCTGAAACTTATAACGGTAACTTATAACATCTTTTTAACACACAAACTAAAGAAAGCATATACAATTTCTATAAACTTTTGCGAAACTATTTACCAAAGCTGTCTGTTGCTGCTATTTTACAATTTATTGTTTTTTATCTTCTCCATAAATGGTGAGAAGACTGATTTTTTTCAATTGAAAAATTAATTGATTAGATTATAATCAATCTACTGGTTGGTAGTTTTAGGCACACCGACGAGTATTTTTGACACAAAAATCTAAGTTGTATTTAGTTTTATCAGTATTGCTTCATATTCTACGTGAAATTTAAATTAATTATTATAATTATTTAATTTTGCTGGGTACAGGTAGTTCTTTGTACATCGTGATTAATTTCGTCTATATCATAAACAAAATCTGAACTATTTTTGTACTTACTGGCGACTTCTCCTCTCTTCTCTGCTTATTTAACTAATAAGCGTGGGCTACGGCGACCGACTTTGACCTCTCCTCGACATCACCGCGATATATTCGTCTTCTAAAGCGCTAAATATCTCGTGTGCTGTCATTGCTGGTTGAGAGAATCCTGTGGACAAGAAAATCCTTTAAATTAAATCGTAATGAAGTAATTGAAGCAGTTATATCAATTAGATGGAATAGGCAACAGTCAATATTCATAATGGATATTTTGCATTTAATATCGAAGGTAAGAAAATTTTTTGTCGGCGTGATAAGATTATGTGTATGATGCAGGAATGAAATCCTTTTTTTTCAGCTTCATTGGGCTGGCTCTACTGGAGTGATACCACGGCCTCACATAAAACTGGCGTGGAAAAGCGCTTGTGCTGTGTTTTACCGAGTGAGTGAGTTTTTTTTAACGTGTGGAATCCCCCTCGGGCCTTCACCCCACCGGGGTTTGCGGCGGGGCGGTGTGTCGGAATCGAACCGACTAAAACCACACGGTGTGCCACTCTGCGCCTGAGACGGGAGAGATCCGGGAACCGCTTTCTTACGCCATCCGGACCCCTCCCAGCACTCGCCCGCACTAAAGCGGGCATCGTCTCTAGATGTTAAATCCTCTCAATTTAGGCGACGTACGGCACACGCGTAACGTCGCCCCCTCGCGGCTGGCCTGTGAAGCGGATGGGGTAAACCCATCTCGCCCATCCGCGGCCACACTCAGGGTGACATGAGGCGCTGGTAGGCGCGCCTCCACCGAGTCCTCACTGCAGTCACAGTGGTGGTAGGCGGGACTCAATTCCCTCCGCGCGACCGAGTGCAGGTACTTCCCGAAGCAACCGTGCCCGGAAAGCACTTGCGTCAGTCGAAAGGAAAGGGTCCCGTGCTGCCACCCTGCCCACTCGAGGATGACCGGCTGGAGCGCCTCCATGGTAGCGAAGCCAGCACGTGGAGCCTCCAGCCGCGAAGACCAATGAGCCATCGTGGCTCGACGAGCGGCCTCACGCCACTCACGTACCTCATCGGGTGGAGGGTGACTGCCACTCTCCGCCCGGAATTCATCCACCCGTTGATTAACTTCGACGAGCACTTCCGCCTCCAAATCCCACGGGGTTGTTCCGGCCAAGTCGCACGCCGCCTCAGTTGACACCGTGCGGTATCCGCGTATGGCTCTGAACGCCAATACCCTCAGAGGGCGCCAGAGGCGTGCCTTATTCTGGGCGGTCAGAGCCGACACCCACACTGGTGCGCCGTAAAGCGCCATCGACCGGACTACCCCGTGTAGAGGTTTCTCGTTGCGACGCTGGCTCCACCCAGATTGGGCAAAAGTCGCCCAAAGGCAGACGCAGCACCGACCAGCTTCGGAGCAAGCTGCCGGAAGTGCTCGTCCAAGAGCCACCGACTGTCGAGGATCAGGCCCAGATACTTCACTTGGGCCCGAACCGGTACGAGGACCGAGTTGACCACTATGGGCGGGGGGCGGCCCGCGACGAGGGCCATAAAAAAAAAACAGGGCCTCCGTCTTGTCCAGGGCCACCCACAAGCCCAGCGCCTCGATGCACCCGACCACCATTGAGACTCTTCTGGTGGCCAGGCACGCCGCCTCCTGGAAGTTCGACCCCCGAGCTGTGACCAACGTGTCATTGGCGTAACAAATTACGCCCAGCCCGCGGGGGGAGACGCTCTCTGAGGATCCAGTTTTACCCCACGTTCGAGTGATCCAAGGACAGACCCCTGCGGAACGCCGCACGACATGGGTCGCCGTCTCCAGACGCCCTCTCGATCCTCGTACACGACGGTACGCTCCTCCAGATAGTCTGCCACAAGCTGCCTCAGGTACTCTGGCACCCCGTGGTAGCGGAGTGCTTCCCTGATGCAGCTGAATGGCAGACTATTAAAGGCGTTGACGATGTCTAACGACACCGCCGGACGGTTCCCTGAGTGCTGAAAGAGCGGGAAGTTGGTCCTGTTGAGGAAGCCGGGACAGCCAGCCGATTAAGTCGCGGCCTACAGGCCCATCGTGTTGCCGGACGATGCGGGCAGAGAGCACCCTCTCGAACATTTTGCCCGCCTACATACGTTGTACATACGTTGTATCCATAAAAAAAATTGTACACGTTAGTAAATACATAACAAATACTAAATTTCGGATATTTCACACACAACGACATCTAGTCATATTATTTATATTATAATAGCTAGATATATTTATATTATAATAGAATACTTAAGTACTTTAATTTCTAAATACATACATATTATACATAGAAAACACCCAAACTTCGCCCAGGCCGGTGTGACAGCGGCAGCTCTATAAAGTGCATGCACCCTTTTCAAAATAGAAAAGGAGCATTAAAGGTCATATACAGGAGGGGGCCATTTACAAGCCGTAGCTTGTATGAGGTATGTCGGGGTTTCAGGGATTTCCGTTCGAGGAAGCACCTGGTTCCCCAGCTTCTAGTACCCGAGACGGTGTGCGGTTTTTAGTCGGTTTGAATCCAACATAGCCAGTAGTAGGTGGTATCCGAGGGGAGTTCTGTATAAAAAAGGGAAATTCCGCTACACCAAAGACAAGGCATATTACGTCATCTTCTTTAAGGTAAACTATCCTTATATACTTTATTAGATTAAGGTCATATTGTGTCGGTTACGGACTAGTTTCAGATAGCCTATATAGCAGATGGTTTACACGGCAAATACGTCAAATTATCTGCTAAATAGCAATCCAAAACTCAACCTTATAAATTATTTAAATAGATTATGGTCTAAGGCTTATAACATGTATTTCACGTACAAATCACAATAAAAATTTTAAAGAAAGCAAACGTAATTTCTATAAACTTTCGCAAAACTATATACCAAAGCTGTCTTATGTAGACAATACACGATGCCTATATTACATTAGCCGTTAGAATTGAATATTGTGGCGACCGAAATTTGACCTTGGCATGACCTGGTTATACAGGTCGATTTTATTTTAGTACCACGCGGTGTGTATTGATTATACGACTCAGTCGTTTGTTTCTATATTTCGGAGTACGTAGGGAAATTTTGCGTAGTAACACCCTTACACTAATATTAAAAAAGACACGTTAGGGTTGGACATAATGTTGAAATGAGAAAAGAGTAAGTGATAACTAAGGGGATTAGCCAATACTATAATATTATTCTGGTTATAACGTATATCATCAATTCCAATAAATGAAAACAAAGTGTCTGATTGTAATATGAAATTCAATAGTATTGAAATTAAAAAAATAAAATGGCTGTAAAATTTTTGTTTCTTTGTTATTTTTGTTCTAACTAATCTTTGAAATGGTTGAACATTTCCTCACTTAATAAAAATTATTAAGGTGAATATTTTAGCCTAAAATATTTAGGAATTCGAGCAATTAATCGAAGAAGTTAGGAAGAAAACATGATTTTTATGTTTATTTCCACGAGGACCAAGTCACGATTATTAACTGATATATATGTGTAATAATGTTATGAATATAAGGAACATATTATAACTTTAAATAATTTTCGATTCAGTATTTTCAAATGGACTTAAATTGTAAAATACACTGGACATCCTTTGTACATATTAATGTTCATATATATATTTTAAGCACGACTGGTTACGGCCACACAAAGCCCTTTAACAAACGAATGAAACGAAACAAAAAACAGCAAAATATGTGTCGAACTCTACAGTATAGTACAGGCTTTTATAGCGCATAGCTACGTTTTGAAAAAGCGATTACTTCATCCAAGTATTTGTGTCTATATTAGTTGTCTGGTAACTATAATACAAGCTCTGCTTAGTTTGGCACTAGATGGCCTTGTGTGTTAAATGTCCAAAAACATTTATTTATTTAAGTTAGAGATGCTTATAGCCCAGTTGCACTCGGTGGATAGAAACATTTACCACGGGTAAGCAACGAAGGCGCGGTCAGTGCCTGGATGGGAGACCGCTGGTGGCATGATACCATGAGCGTCTCCGTAATTCGAAGGTCACGTTAAGCAGTCGGTCCCTGTTGTTACCATATGATAACAACAGGGACCTACTGCTTAACGTGACGCCGCCAATTTAAAACAACTCTTAAGTCGTGAAGCTAAATTGGCGGTCTTTGGGCGGTTTAAAGATATCCAACAGCAAGATTACGTAGCCACAACGTTGTCTTGTCAGTCCCCAACCCGCAGTCGACCAACGTGGGGACGTATTCCTTAACCTCTCCCGAGTGGAGGCTCGAGCCCAGTAGTGGGATGTTATGAGTTGTTGATGAATTATTTAAGTGATTTTCTGTAAGAGTTTTGTGTGAACATGTTCAGGCTGTAACACTATAAAGTAAGATATAATCATTCTTATAGACGTACTCTAATTTTTCAATCTTTTCTATCTTATAGACCACCTTATGGGGCGCTTGCCCCTACTCTCTCTATACTCTGGTATTTATCGGTATCTTAAAATTTGCTATTTATTTCATTAGCCTTTATGTAGTGGTTAGGAACCCAGACAGGTTGTAAGTTTGATTTATCTAAGACGTAAAGCAACACAGACCGGCAGACCAGATGGAAGTAGCAAGTGTTATTTTTTTTCGATATAAAACAGTGTGTCATTTTTTGTAGGGGTAATCTTTACACATTTTAGACTCACATGTGAAGAGAAAAACCTGTCACTGCAGACTTACATATACCAATTAAGAAAAAAAAACAACACAACTTTATTCACAAGGAAATACATTTTATATCATAACAGTAAAACGATTCATATTTATATAATCTTCTATATATTTAAAAGTAGTCGTGTTAGTTACATTATTTATAACTCAAGAACGGCTAAACCGATTGGGCTGAAAATTGTGTGGGCAGGTAGCTTAGAACCAGGAGACGGACAACGGAGGACTTTTTATATTGGCTTTTTTTACCGCGGTTATTGTTGCACAGCGGGTAACACCGCGGGGCTTAGCTAGCATATCTATTACAGTTTCTAGATATTGTCCGCAGCATCGATTAATTCTTCATATTTATAACTATTTTAACATATATACATCATTATACATATATAGCTTATGACACTTGCAAATAGTATAGCTTTCTATTGGTGAAATAATCTTCAAAATGAATCAAGAAGATCTAGGGATTACCCCACACCAACTCACAAACTCAACATTTTAATAATATTAGTATGAATATTACAAAATTCTAATATCAACCGAAACTTTGTATTTTATATCGTCTAACAACAAGTTTAACTCGTTCATGGCGAAAAGTAGAAGGTCCCCAATTGTTGGTGAGACAGTTTGATTAAGGAAGTTTTTAAATGGTCGGGTCACTACGACCTGAAGATTGAAGGGTGATAGGATTAAAGTTTTCAATTATAACTTGTACAATTGTTGTGTTAATAAGTTTTGGTTGTATATTGCGTGTAGTGGAGTTATAATTATGTTAAAGTTGAATTTAAATTGTTACTGTTTTATTGTGATTATGTCTGACTTTTTCACGTTGATAGACGCTCCAAGATCATATCCATTGCTGTATGTATTTAAAAAAAGTGTTTACTTATGTTAGCGACTAAAAAAATCACTTTACAATTTTCTATCTTCATTGAATTTGATGCATCTGTGTTTCATCCTAAAATAAATTTAGATTGATCGATGATTAACATATAAAGGCATAATATACTTAAATAAATAGTATAATGTTATAGAAAAACCATACCTAGAACCCAGAATAATATTTACAATAAGAACCATCGTTTCTCTCGATCATTGATTTGCGATCTTTTATATGTTCAATATAAAATAATAATGTTGTCGTAGGCTTCTTTGTATTAGAAAAAAACAGAAATCTCAATAAGTTCCTTAATAATATGCCAAAGATCATAACATTCAAGTCGTTACCGCAATTCACACTACACATATAAGTAGCATTTCTCGTTTAATGGTATTATAGAGAACCATTAGTAGCTTGCTACAAACATTTAGTTAATAATGATCAATCTTCAATTTCTTCAAATAAAAAAAACTTTGCTAATAACCAATTGATACTTAAGATTAAATTCGCAACTTGAGATAATATGCCTCTTTATGTCGGATACGATGAAGCGATGCCCGTAATAATGTTCTCGTAGTACGTCATTATGTCAAGTAGGGAAGATAAAACGTTTTGATGGTGTAACAGTCTTGTATATTATTTCGGTGTGATCTGTTCTAGGGTATATAAGGGCACAGATATAAATAACATGATGGTAAGTGATCAGCCTATTGACATTTATCACTCAAGAATCGTTTAAATCCTTTTTGAACCCATGTCCCTAAACTTTAGAGAGGTAACGATGCGTTCCAGTTCCATAAATCATTCGGTAAAAGCAATCAAATAATTATTAAACAAGTGTTTCCCTTTAAATTTCTTTCTGAAATTACTAACACCTCTATTTTTTTGTTAGTTTTGTAGCAGTATCAAAATACATATTAAAATGTAGTGTCAGCAAGTTTGTTTGGCTACGCCGGGCTCGCCAGTCGGCCGTCCCGCGCCGAGCAAGCCAGTGTAGTTCATGTAAATTCATGTTTTTTTTGTATAATAGCGGGCAAACGAGCATACGTATCGCCTGATGGTATACGATTACCGCCGACCTTGAACACCCATAACACGAGAGGCGTCACAAATGAGTTGCCGGGAAAAGGGGGTAGGGGTTGGGGTATGGACCTCCGGTACCCTCACTCTCTCGGTGGAACATAGCGCAAGCGCTGTTTTACACCAGTTTTCTGTGAGGCCGTGTTATCACTCTGGTCTGGCTCTCCCTCGGCCTGTGAAAGTGCTAAATATAAGCGAACATTTGTGAACTCCATTTTGTGTCATATCTCATTAAAACATTTCTTCTTAAAGCGTGGTTATCCTCATCAGCCACGCGAAGACTTTCAGTGATATTCGCTTTGAGATAATGTTATTCTCATTTATTTATTAGTTTTCTATTATTGTTCACGTTTGAATATATTAATTTGGATAGAGGGCTCTTCCACTTACTAATTATTTATCCATTACTTGTCGACCACTTGAAATAAAACAAATACTTATCGTCCACCTAGACCTAAAGCTATCACATCGAAACCGACGAAATAGCTTATTTTATTTCAAGCGTTTGACAAGTAAAACTGTTATATTAGTTAAAAGAATTACCATGACAGCGGATAAACACGCGGCCCGAAATCGCAAAAAAATAAAAAATTCAAACAAATTCAGTTTATTACAATTTTGTTCAAAATAAAAGTAAAGTTAGTAAATTTTAAAACGGTATGAATATGACGGGCTTGAAAAAGAAGGTATTACGGAATGTATATATACTGCTATTACAACTTAAAACGTGCTTATCTCTCCTGAAATCAAAATTAAGTAAAATTTAATCCAACAACACGACCGCAAGCTCTACTGATAAACGTGAAGGTACCCAAGTAGTTATTCAACTCATAAATTAGTCGTAAATGACAAATTGTAATCTGTATTGATTGATACGGCCAATGTGACCCAAGTTTACTTCAATAAATTTTGAATAGGGGAATCGTCAATCATTACTTTGATAGCCTTTTATATGCTGTTGTCAAAAGAAAATTTGTTATGTAGGCCAGGCTATTGAAATTTAGGGAATATTATTAATAAACAACTTGTGTTACTTTAAGAAAGGCAAACCTTCGAGCATTGACCCGCAAATAACAGAATTCATTTACTAATTGAAGAAGTAAGTATCATAAAAGTAATGAAATAAATATAAGAAAGAAAGGAAAAGAAATCAATAGAAAGAAAGGAATCGAAGTAAATGAACTATTATAATGATGATTATTGTAATGAGTGTCTAAAAACAATTTCGAGTAATGTCATTATATAAGTGAATTTAATTCTAGAATGTCATTATTTATTTCTTGTTTGTATAACCGTTTAACATTTTGTGTCATGTCAGGAATTTTTTACCTAGCATAAGTCTTTTTTGATGAATCAGCATTCTTAGTTACATCTTTTAAGTAAGTCCAAACCGTCCTACAAATTAATAATTCATAAGTATCTTATTAAACATGATTCAGGGAAATGTACATTTACTGTAATTTTTCAAGGGAAGTCCCGTGCTTCCACCCTGCACACTCGAAGAGGACCGGTTGAAGAGCCTCCACGGAGATAAAGCCAGCGCATCGAGTCTCCAGCCGCGGCGATCAGCGAGCCATCGTGGCTCGACAAGCGGCTTTACGCTACTCGCATACCTCTTTAGGCGGAGGGCGAAATCCGTTCTCTGCCCGAAATTCAGCCGACCGTCGATAAACTTCAGCGAGCATTTCCGCCTCCAAATCCCACGGGGGTGTTCCAGCCGAGGCGCACGCCGTTTCGGCCAACACCGTGCGGTAACCAAGTAGGGCTCTGACGGCTTATATCCTCTGGGGACACCAGAGGCGGGCCCTGTTCTGGGCGGTCAGAGTCAACACCTACACGTCTGAGAAGAGGCTGAATCAGACAATGTACTATTAAAGGTTGTTGACTAAAGTAACCTTTATATGATAAGTAACCGCCAGAACTGATTATCGTTGGGGTAAATGGATTGGGATAAATGGAGGCGCTAATAGCCTAGTTGCACTCGGTGATTAGAAACAATCATCGAGGGTAAGCAACGACGGCGGTCAGTACTTGGATGGGTGACCGCTGGTGGCATGTTACCAGGAGCGTCTCCGTGATTCTGAGCTTACGTTAAGCAATTAGTCCCGGTTGTAATTATAGGATAACAGTCGTGAAGCTTAGTTGGAGGCCTTTGGACGGATTAAACATATCCAACGGCAAGATTGGCCTAACAGAAAACCATAATCCAACCCTTCCCTTAATCTCCCTTCCCATCCCCCAAGGGCGGCAACGCACTTGTGACGCTCCTGGTGTTGCGGGTGTCCATGGGCGGCGGTAATTGTTTACCATCAGGCGATACGTCTGCTCGTTTGCCCCCTGTTTGCCCTAACATAAAAAAAGAAAAAAAAAAGATTACGGAGCCACAACGTTGTCTTGCTAGTCCCCAACCCGCACTTGGCCAGCGTGGGGACGTATGGTCTTAACCCTCTCCTGAGAGGAGAACCGAGCCTAACTGTGGGATATAATGGGTTTTTGATGATTGATGAAATGGATTCTTGAGTGGAGACCACGTCTCAGCATACGTAGTGCATTCACAGGTTAGGTGGAATGACGATTTACAAATTAAGTGACGTGCAATTGGAGAAGCCTATATCCAGAAGTGGACTGGCTAATGGTAATGACGAACCGCATAAAAGTTAACAGAATACAGTAACAGAAAAAAACACTAAGTTTCCAAGCGAAAATATGAAGAAAGCAATCACAATTTTCAATCGCAAAAACGGGTCGAGTTGAACGAAACTGCGGCCAAGGGAGATATATTAATATTTTTCTTTTGGCTGACGCTACGGTCCCTGCGCGGCCAGGGTCGGGTTAGTAAAGCAGATGGTGCAAGCTCGGCCCCAACAAAGTATAAATAAAATTATACAAAGCATAACACTACGTTACACGAATGATGAAGGAAAAAATATGTTAAGGAGTCAAAAGAAATACAGGTTGCAAGAGATTAGATAACAATATTCAAATCATTACTGTATAATTATGTCGACATGGCTAATTGATAAATAATTAATCCCAAATATGCCAAATATGAATAGACTTCTTTAGACTTTTGATGATGAAACCATTTATGGAATTGGAGAGGCCCATATAAGTGAACTGCAATAGGGTGAAAAAGATCATGTTTTTATAGAAAATAGATTAACATTATTAAATAAAACTAAAAGCTAAAATTATGGAATGAGGCAGAATATGTAAAAGTTACCCCGAGATTTGGATGAAGCTGATTTTTTTATACAAGGAATCTATATATATATAAAAAAGGAAGGTGACTGACTGACTAAGATACCCAGAGTTCAACGCACATCCCAAACCACTGAATTTAGAATCTTGAAAAATCTTTGCATGTAGGTTTTATAACGTTTTATAACGTGAGTGAGCATTAAAAAATGTTTTTTGAAATATCACTCTTAAAGGGGTAATCTTTTATTCCTGTGTTGGATTTGCTGCAAATTTTGTAAGAGCTGCACTGTTTATTGTAATGTATTGAAATATCTATATCTGCACCACACAAAGCTAGTCTATCACAAATTTAAAATGTGAATATCTATGAAAGTGATTTTAAAATCACACCTAGAATGATATTGAATAATGTTTTTTTATGATATTGGAGGCAAACGACAGACCTATCGCCTGATGGTAAGCGATTACCGCCGCCCATGGACACCCGCAACACCAGAGGCGTCACAAGTGTTTTTAATATCATTAAATTATTAAATCTGTTTCATTAGTTTTTGACTACACCACATGCAAAAGCTGTGTAGATGTTTTAAAATGCAATAAAGAATACAAAAGATCCAATATGACTTTAAAAGTAAAAAAAAAACTTTAAAGGTACTACTATGACTTCAGATTTCTTATTTTAAATAATGTTTACAGTACTTTCTATACAGAATAACACATAACCGTTCATCGCCTTTGTATCTCTGACTTAAATACTGCAACGTCTCTGCCGTCTATTTTGTTGTATCAAATAAGATGGGAAATAAAGCTTCTGTCGTCACCATTTTCTAGGAAACGTATCAATTGTATTATACTTATAATAGTGTCACTCACTTTAATAATACGATGCGTGTTGTATCTTTACTCTTTGTTACTAATCTACCTTAATATTTACCGTTATCATTATTGTTAGTATTTCAGAAGTCTTTAGGAAGTCTCTATTTAGTTATGAATTTGCATGAGACATTTACCTACTTTTAATAATATTGTACCTGTGGTGGTATAAATATNTAGCCGAGCTAGTGGTAGCGTACGCGAACGCTGTGCATGAGTATATATATATGTATATATATATAATTACAGGAAAAAATATATATGTTTGCATATCATTTCTTTACCTAGTAACCTTAATATAAGGTCTTGTTTTAAGTTTGGAACTAGATGGCGTTGTGTGTTTAATGTCAGAAATCAAACCAAAACTATTGTTATTCTCGTCAATAGATGAACACTTTTTAATTTTATACGCCCAATCCGCGAATCTTCACAGCTCCTTCAAAGTACAGCTGAAAGTATTAACCAAGTGCGGCATAGTTTTCAATAGAACTGTTTTGATAGCTGCTTCTGAACTTGGACAATTCATTACATTTTGCCTTAAAACCAGATTAATTTTGATTTCAATTCGTTAAACAAAGCCTCTTGGTTTATTTTATTACAAACACAATTTAAGTATGCGTAAATTATTTACTTCGTTAGTTAAATAAAGTAACAAAAAGACCTGAGCCTGTTTCGTCACAATTTATCTTTATTATCTCTCGTTATTCATTGTAAATTTGGGTGAAATGTTTTAAACACATTGATGGTGAATCTTCTTCCTAATACTTATAATTTACAAGTTTACTTGGGGTCGTTTACTTATGTCCATATATATTCTGAATAGCGGTATTGGGTTCATCGGAAATATTTCGGATAAATACAGTTCACTTTTGTGTAACACATCTGTAAGCCATTATTTACCCATACTAGAGTATATCAACTTTGTTCTGCAATCCATGATTGAGATTATAAATGGTAAAATGTGATTAATGGCCTTTACCATTTTGCCATTAAAAGCAAGAATATGTGAATATATAACTCATTTTCCGGCTAATTTGCCAAAGTAATTATACAATTTATTTCATTATATTTATTTCTTCCATCACACCCACAATTTATTTCTTCTGTAAACTTCTTTGCCAAGTTTCTCAAACTATGTTCCCTCGCTTCCTGCTTAACAATTATTATTAGAGAAAGTTGTAGACGATACATCAAATAAGACACAAAGCAAAAGTTATTTGTAGTTCGCAAAGTCGTACCAGTTACGACCAACGCCTTTTAATTACAATAGTCATTTGTAACGATATAATCGCTTACATCACGACAGAAAAAGCATCTATTTGTTATTAACGCTATCGTAAAACTGTTCATTGTTCTTTGTAAAACCGTTCCAGGTTTAATTTGTTTTACAATTAAATATAGATTAAAATCAATGCTAGCAATGGAACTGGGCTTAGGAGGCCGTCTAAATAAAACGCTGATCAGTACGTAACACTTGTGACTTCGCTTGAAAATAATTTAAGGAGTAGTATTTGAATAAACGAGATTTGCTCTGAGCTTTTTATGACAAATATCCTAAAAGTGAATTCAAATTTAAATTCAAAATTATTTATTCAATTAAGACGTTAAATTGAAACTACAGATAAAAATCATAGATCGACACAAACAGACGCCAGGTGTACTCTATTGTCAAGGTGAATTAGGGGAAAACACAAAAATTCACTGCCTGCCTGTATCGATCCATAACTTCCAGTTTCCAAATTAAAAGTCAGAGAATCCTAACTACATCAATTTATCGCCCCTGAAAACCTGCATGCTTAATTTCATGAAAGTTGTTAAAGTCGTTGCCGAGATTCAAATTATATATATATATAGAAGAATTGCCGCCGGAAAGGAATTTTCACTTCTGCCCCCAATTTATACCAAACACGCATGTATATATTACTTCTACTAATTACACTAAATAGTATCATTTAGTAATTCTAATGGCATCGTGACGAATTCATGACTGAAAAAGACTACGGCAACTACTTAATTATAACTCAAGATTTACAAGATAAATAATGGTTAAAAACAATGATAATGTGTGTTTCTTTATAATAACAACCTTTTCTTTATTCTTCGAAACCATTCCAATAAATGTATGTCTTATATACATTTCATATAATTATGAGAAAGATAGTCCAGTTAATTTTAGAACCATTTTAGCAGTTTATGTTTGTTCCAAACTCCCTTAATTTAAGTATCTTTGAGTTAAGCAAAGAAAAACCTGGGTAATTTGATTACAAGATAGAAAAAGAAAATGTATTTTACAGCAGCTTTGGAGATAAATATTTTATAACGTTAATTATGAATGACAATTTATTTAGGAGCTATGAAACTTTAGGGATTCGGGGGCGAAAGTCTTATAGAAATTATTTTGGCAGCGCAATTCCATGTTAATGTTGTATCTCTAGAAAGAATTTATTTTTGTTTATCTATAAGCGTTATTTTTTCTATTTACATTGTGTACTCATTATTTTTGTATTACTGCCTTATTGGACTAGTGGTTAGCGTTTTTTCTTTTGAAAAATTGTTAATAGCAGCCCGGAGTATGGAATATGTCGGTGTGTCCCACCCGTGCCTAGGAGAGCACGTTAAGCTGTCGGTCCCGGTTGTCATGAATATCTATGGCAATGGTTATTGGGAAGCTAATCCCCTTAAATATACTGACAACTAGTTCAACCTTCTAATTTAGTTGTCTCCAGGGTTGCGGAGGTCCGATGTCAGTCGCTTCATGTAAAAATTGATATTCAGGTAAAACCGGTTGAACTAGTAGCCGACCCCAAATCTTGGGAATAATAAAGGCTAGAAAGATGATAAGATGACTCATTATTATCTTAGGATTCTTTTGCTGTAAATTATGTTATTATAGTAAAATTCTGTAAATCAGTAACAAAGATTGGGATGCTTATGAAGTTACTATTAAGCAATAGTAATATCGTTTCTTGTACAAATAAAGAAAGTAGTAATAATATTTAAAACACATTTCTAATAAAATTTCATGGCAACAGGCAAAAGTAACAATATTCAAACATATCGAGACTCAAATAAACCAAAAAAAATTCATCTTAATAATAATATTTCGGAAGTATGACACACAGTGCCATCTAGTGGGATTGGAACTAAGCAGAGCTTGTACTATGAGTACTAGATCTGCTTGAATTACATATATACGTATATTGTAAGTAAATATATATTATACGTAGAAATAACAAAACCTTAAAAAAATATTTTCATCATAAAAATTAGGTTCGACCCGGAAATCGAACCCAAGAGTTCAAGCTTCAAGCTACCACTACACCAT
Organism: Hyphantria cunea; assembly: GCA_003709505.1. Classification (NCBI taxonomy): domain Eukaryota; kingdom Metazoa; phylum Arthropoda; class Insecta; order Lepidoptera; family Erebidae; genus Hyphantria; species Hyphantria cunea. The sequence goes on along the minus strand of PKRV01004359.1, from coordinate 3,662 downwards.
CGTCAGTTATTTATTAGTGGTTTCTAAATGTTATATTCAAATAACGCTAGTAAGAACACAATATATGTAAAATAATCACTAATGTATAGTGTTTTAATGGAGCTCCTTCAAACATATCAGTAAGTTATGTTAATTAGACAATACTTACGTATCTATCGTGGCGGTTACCGCCGTTGTACCGTCAACCCGCTGAGGGCTGAGTACGACCCAATCTGCGGAAAAATAAAATAATCAAATAAATTATACATAAGTTAGCAAAACTTAATTCGAATTAAAGCGTGACGTAAAAAAATGTAAAAAAAATTGCCGTCATTTGATCTTCCTTTTTAAATCTCAAACGTAAGAAATTTATAGTCGGCTTTATTTATACCGCGAGCCAGTCCTGGCTGACACAACATTCGACAGTAAACCAGCAAAAAGGTTTCCCGAAATAAAGTAGGTATACAATGAAATAAAACCTTGACCCATGAAATGACAGGGCCGTTTAAGAGGCGGTTACACTAACTAAATATATCAATAGACAGTTAAAAAAATACCTTCCTTTTTGGGATTGAAATATTTGTCATTCCTGTTAGTCTTAATCGATTGAAATGATATATGACTAGGGCAATTGTTTTTTGTTTTTTGAAAAACGGTCCTCGTTTCATTTCATCCACATTTTTTATCATTATTTTTATCACGACGAAGCCTTGAAGACTCGAAGACTTTGGATTTGAAGACTTTGAACACTTGACATTGGCAGAAATAGCTGATTAGCTTTGCCATTTCATGAAAAGAAGATATATGAGTTGGAATTGGTCAATGTTCGCTTACTTGTGTATATTCTAAATCATAATTATTGCTAAAATAGACCTTTTACTTACTCCTCCTTCTTTGAAATAAGGAAATAAGTTTCTTTTTTAATTTATGGGTGTACTTTGGGTCCGTTTCATGTATGTTTGTAAAGATCCCCGTGACACAGGAATGTGTATTCCTAATGCGGGAGTAGTCCTCTAAAAAAAACTATATAGGCTAATTGTATGGTATTGTGAATTTTCCGATTTCTTGTTACTGTCTTGATGGAGCAATGACTGCTTTGCTGGGCTCGGGTCGATTCGCGGACCAAATATTTGTGCGATCTACAAATATTTGATTGATTTTGGGTGCTTTTTTATATATAGTATGCATATAATGTAAATATTGTATGTAATTATATAAGTTGTCTAGCACTCATAATACAAGCTCTACTTAGTTTGGGACTAAATGGCGTTGTGCGTAAGATGTCTGAAATATATATTATTATTCCCAAGGTAACGGGTTGACTACATTCATCTTAAGTAAAAAAGGTTACAAGCATAAAAATAGGCATAGTTTGTAACTTATGTGGATGTAGGCACAAGTAAATCAAATCTGAAATAGCTCACAAAGATTGTCAAACCCCTATTTTCTTTGTACGCATTTCTGCAGCGTCATGAACATTACCTTAACTCATCCAAAAATGCTCTCATTTCGCTCTCTTGAGAGTTAAGCACCGCCTTTAGTGTGGCAATTAGCCATGTGACCTAAAATACTCGAGACCTTGGCACTTGCTACTGCTTTGATGATGCTTCCACTAATAACGAGTGTGGAGCAAAGCATAATGTGACAGATAAAAACTAAAGAACTGTTGAAGGTAGTTCGTGTTGATTAATTACGTCTTTAAGACATGAAAGAGTAAATAAACTCATACTAGATTAGGACTATTGATAGGCACTACTGATAGGAATTGCTATAGAGCAAATTCAAGTAAATTAGCTGTTGACATTCTATGAGATTACTTAAAAAACACTCCTGCATTAGAAATATTTCCTAATGGACACAAAAGAACCCAGACTTAGAACAACAATTTGTGGATCACAAAAAGTGTTGTTCCATTCGGGGTTTCACTATTACAATTATTCACAATTATTTGAGCAGTAGAAAGCGGTGTGGCGATCGCTTAAACCACTTTTTTTTAACTTTTGGAATCCCTAAGGGCCGTCACCCTACCGGGATTTGTGGCGGGGTGGAGGGGGTGGTGTGTCGGAATTGGACCGCGTAAAACCACACGATGAGTCAATCTGCGCCTGAGAAGGAAGGGATACGGGAACTGTTGTTATTAACATATCCGGACCACTCCCAGCGCCTGCTCGCACGCAACATGAAGCGGGCACAGTCTCCAGTTGAAATCTTTAACCAAGCAACGTACGGTACACGCGAACAGTTGACTCCTCGCGGCAGGCACTAAAGATGGAGGTGAAAACCCTTACCATCCATCCGCGGCCACTCTCATTGCGACCGCCTAAACCACTAGGGTAATCATGCAGTCATGTTTTTAACTTTTAAAGTTATATTTCTATTTTTAATATACATTTACTATAATACCGTTTCCACGTTTCAACATAAATATAATACATGTAAATGGTAAAAATAAACTATGTAAAAATCCACGCCAAATGGTATTGAACGCTTTTAATTCCCTTCACCTTGGTTCCAAAGTTCTGACTGGCTTGTTTATACTGGGTTACTATGGTTACGTCTACCTCCTGATATTAGAGGGCTATTTGATCTTGTTATAGCTTACATTTGTTAAATTCTATTATACATTTTTCTGCTTAAATTCAAATGAACGTGCCTATAGCACCATATCTCTTTAAATCTAAACAATATTCAGATTTTTAGTCACTATTATTTCTTTGCGGCAACAAATACACACGACAGTGTACAAAGAAACCACCAATCCTGAATCGCGCAATAGAAGTTCTCGCGCCGATCAACATACATACAACATCAGCCGCTGGGCAGTGGCCCGCCAGGCATGATCACATGGCCTGGTCGGAGGGTCCTCCCTTTGTGTTGGAGGACATAACACCCGTTCCTCCACCCCAACAACACACATACCACACACTCTTAAAAATATTACACAACATTATTACCTAGTATGCATGCCCGTTACAGGTACACACGACATTCAGTATATGTGATAATAAGATGCTATCTTTGAAAGTAAAACGTTCTACAAAAAGATTTCAGACATAAATGAAAAGCAAAAATTATAAATATTTTAAAGACCATTTTATACATAATAATAATTATTATTATATTATTATTATTAATTTTCCTTTAACATTACGATACAGCATCAGTGGTATCGGTTTGTACAGGGGTACTTAATATAAATTTTAACAGCTGTTCCCAGAGCCACGGGGCCGTAGCACGCTAAAAATCAAACTGTTATTTCATAAAACCGGTTTCTTGTTAGCACTTTTGTCTTATTTACATATTTTCGCAAGGTTGCTCAAATCGCTTGTTTTTTTTTTTATATTTAAGCTGCCAAAATGATTCTGCCCTGCCTGATGGAAAGCATGAGCAGAATCCAAGAGTGGTGGTCACCATCCTCAATTCGAAAAAGAACGACGAAGAAAAAGAAGATGCAGAAAACATCTCAATAGGCTGCTATATTGTGGGTCACCGTGCTGAATTGTTGCATTGTCTACATTCACAATGAGTACAATGAATGTGGAGGAGCGGGTCACATATTCCCCCAACACAAAGGGAGGATCCTCCAACCAGGCGAGGTGATCATTCCTGGCGGGCCACTGCCTTACGGTTGATGTTGTAAAGTTGTATATATGTCAATCGGCGCGAGAACTTCTATTGCGCGA
>PKRV01000543.1:1965815-1996459 GCA_003709505.1 Hyphantria cunea | reverse complement strand
ATGGTGACTTAGTAAAACACGTGACAAATTAGAAACATACAAATGCGAATTTATTGTTTCAGTGACGTCACATGAATATTAAACGAGACGGAATGACTGTGAAGTTGTCTTATTTAAAAGCTTCACGTCCAGAAATTTCAAAGTTTCAAAGATCCAAACGTGAATCTTTTGAATGGGAGCTTTTAATTTGAATGTATAATAATATCGAGGTCAAGAATATCATTTCATGTCAAGATTGGAATGCAAATGATTTCCAATTCATTATTTTGAATAAATTTGTAATTCGAATATTATTACGCTGTCTGTCAGGTTTAATATTCGGCAAATCTCATTTTTAATTACTTAACAGCTGACTAAAAGGAGTCTTAATGGGTTATTACTTTTAACTTGTTTCTTTTTAGCTTTATTAACGAAAACTTACGTAGTCAAATGACTATTACCAGCTTTTATTATGTCTACTAATTTGACACTATGTTGTTATGTAATTTTATTTATTTTTTTGATTAAAATATGAGATTATAATATTTTGGTCTATGGTATTTTAAGTAGCCTACAAAAATGGTTTGTGAGGCAAAGCGGTCTTAGAATTTAAATGGAGACATTACGGTAGAGGGACCCTAATAGAAGACACCAAAAGCCAGGAGAATCGCGAAGACAACGAGGACGAATTGGATGAAAGTTCCACAAGACTGAGTAAAATGGCGTAAATTAAAGTAAGTCTACACCTAGTTAAAAATAACTGAGGAGATGAAGATATGTTCAGCAGTGGATTCTTAAAGACTGTTGATGTGATGGAAGCAGAAGAACTGGTAAGGCATTTTTCTGTGTGTCTTTACAATGTATGTTAACTTATTATCAAATTTATTTACTTTAACTAAACACGACCTGAGCTTTCTGTACTAGTTTTTTAATTTCAAAAAGCAGAATTATAGCGTCGGCTTACTAGCCACACTTAAATATTCGGAAAATGCGTAAACGTAAATATAATACATTTTTCACAAAATACGCATGCTGTTGTATATGCTAACAAAGCTTATAAAAAAAGATTTGGTGAAAAAGATCAACATTTCAAAGTATATCGATAAATATGTATGACGTAGCGATACTAATACATAACGAGAGTATTGTAGCAATCTCGGTGTACGTGACGAGGCAGTAAAGCTTCGAGGAACGCCGAGATGGAAGAGAAAACGGTAGATCGAAAACAGATGCTTCCAAGGAGTTCTTTTAAGACTTCAGATTTCTATTACACGATACACTGGACTTTCAAAGAGTAATAAATGAATATCTTAGCACACGTATTTAGGTTAAATTAGTAGCCTATAGTAATATTAATCATTCCAAAAACGTAGTTATTTTAGTTACATTTTCTAATGTATATATATATATTATGATGGAGGGGAAACACAAACTCAAGAGTGTGCGTTCCTGTTCCATATCAGCCCCCCAGTCCCCAACCCGCACTTGACCAGCCGGAGGACGTATGGCCTTAACCCTCTCCTGATTGGAGACTCGATCCCAACAGTGGGACATTATGGGTTGTTGATGATATATTAAAATAATCAAATTATCATAATTCATACTAGCTTACCAGCACAACTTCGTATTTGTCTTTTATAAATTATATTTTTCCCCCTTTTTGCAACATTCTCCGAATATTCAACGTTATCAGACATATAAACAACAGTTTCAATTTAAAAATTAGCTAGCTTGATTGGAATTTTTATTTAACGTTAACTTACTCGAATGACTACAGATTACTCTTGCTTAAACCATAAATAACTTCGTCATCATTTTCTCAGCTAAAACATATCCATTGCTACAACTACAATACAGCCCTGTACTGCCCCGTCCAACGTCCTCCTGCGTCCTTCACCAGATCGTTGGACTACCCACGCTACGTCATAACTAACTTATTTACATTATATCAAACACGAGTAATAAAGAACAACCGCCAAATATAAACAGATCAATAACGTATTTTAAAACCCGAATAGACGAATAAAGTACGAGCCCACACAAAATAATCAGTCTTAATGATGCCTCTAGAACTTGGGAATTGCTAGCTATAATAGAACCACTATAATAGCTTCGCAAAAAAGATTTCTCGATCCGAAGAGCTTGTAAAATAGCCGCACTTACAAAATTGTTACATTAAAGTCTTTCTTGATCTCAGTTCTTATAAAAGACAAAATGAAATGTAAAAGTTCAACAGATTACACTCACCCTGGCTGCCACAAACGGACAAACAAGAGGAATGTTTTTATTGTCGTTCAAAAGTTGCACGTTATAAAGAGTTTACATTTTATAACATTTGGAAGCGTTTTATCAGCTTAAAAATGTTAATTGGCAAACAAGGTATTAATTCCGTGATGGTGCAGAGTCAACACAAGATTAAATTGATATGATATCTCATTGAGAAATAATAAAACCATTGATAATTATTATATTAATACATATAATAAATTCGAATTTAAATAAATATACTTACATACATATAAATTCTATATGGGGACAGTACGATGATTTTAAGGTGGATCTAATAGGATGTGTAGAAAATGTTTCCACAATAATCGTTTAAGACTTTGCCTAGTTTTAGCCATCCTGATCTGGAGAGGGAGCTCGTTCCATAGTAAGGCAGCTTGTACGAAGAAAGTTGAGGGAAAAAATCAGGGCGGTGAGTGGGACAAATGTTTCATTAGAATACGTATGATACACATTAGTATTACCATTTAAAGAGTACTTTCTAATTTTTTTGATCTCTACATTCATTTCATACAAATTTTATTAGAAAAGGGATCTTCTCTTTTTCCATAAATATACAAATTAAGATTTTTTAAGTTACATTCGGGTCTTTCTCGTTCAAAGAGTAAGAAAAACCTCAATAATATGAGAAAATTAAATTGGAACCACCTATATCTAACAAGTAGACAGCTTGAAACATTAATTTTATAATTTTTTTTACTTTAATTTAGGAGAACTATGTACCAAGACTAAAATTTTTCTCTAAGGAGAGTTTTACGTAAAAATAAATTCTTTGAACCATGTAAAAAAAAACTTGTTAAATATTTTACCGCAAACAAATCATAAAACTGCGTAGTTCTTTTTCAGAGAACAAAGAGCTACAATAAATTAAATTTGAAAGCCAGAATCACTGTTAACGTAAATAAAATTTACTGAAATATATCATAAAAAGTTATACATGAAAGGCATTGCAAGTTTTCGTTTAAATAGTCAACATCGGTTCAATATTCAATTAGTATTTTACGGACACAAGCNGAACAAAGAGCTACAATAAATTAAATTTGAAAGCCAGAATCACTGTTAACGTAAATAAAATTTACTGAAATATATCATAAAAAGTTATACATGAAAGGCATTGCAAGTTTTCGTTTAAATAGTCAACATCGGTTCAATATTCAATTAGTATTTTACGGACACAAGCTTCATTGTTTTTTGTTTCTTTGCTACTGTTTATAATTTTGTACTTCATTACTATATTATGATATCAGTAGTAGAAGCAGTATAATGAACAACTTTCAACGAATATATGACAGTATTGTATATATGTTATGTATGAAGGAGCTAAATATTTTGAACGATACTTCCGTAAACGAGTACTACTCGCGTAATGGGCTGGAATTAATTAGTTGGAATCCCGCCAGCTGGCTAATAAGAAATGAAGGAACATGACACAGATCAATAACTTTCTACAAAATAATATTAGGCATAAATTTACGAACTATATTCTTGTTATTGGATATGCATCCGATAGTAGTTAATCCCCTCTGAGAACCTTAAACTTTTCAATCTGCAATAAACCTTTCAAGAAATGCGATATAATTTTTCATAGAAGAGAGAAACTTCTCTATTACTATTTTACAGAAGGAACGGATATACTCACACTTTAAGATTCATTATTTACGTAAGAGCTATTCTCTTTTTGATGAAGTTTTATCCCATCAAGAGCCGTTTCCTTGATCTCCTTATACGTCGCTACCGCCACTTTTTCCTTAATCTGGTCGATATAAGTATGTCTCTTTTTCCTCTATGATGCAACTTATTAATTTATCGAGGTGTATAAGGTGGCCTAACATCTTGCCTCTTCTGGTTTCTGTAGGAAATATCAGTAACCTTTTTAACTTTAAAATTAAAACTTATTTTCAAAAGTTACGAAAATTTATGAAAGTGTACAGAAAAAGTGAGAAAATTCTTGACATGAAATCTAATTTCTCACCGTCGTGTTCAACTTTTATATATTTAAAAACGCTTATTTTTTAACAAATTTTTAATACAAATAGAAACATAACAGCTAACAATTCATTACTGTTAGAGATAGTACCAAATGACTTTGTTCCATCTAGATAAAAGTCATTTAGATAAAGTTTATTTGACTATAAGTAAATATAAACTATTAAGTAATCTGCCTAGCCGTTGTTATACCCAAGATTAATAGGGGTTGGCTATTGGTTCAACCGGTTTTACCTGAATATCTGTTTTTCCACGGAGCAACTAGTATCGGACTTCCGCAACCCTTGGTTGAACGAGTTGTCAGTATATTTGAGGGTACTGACTTCCCAATCATAGATATTCATGACAAGCGGGACCGACAACTTAACATGCTCTCTAAGACACGGGTGGGAAATACCACCATCCTCTATAATCCGATTAAGAATTTCTTGAAAGAAATACCTAACAGCAGTTCCATCCGGCGATGGAAACCGAGATCAAGACATTCGCTTACGCTAGCCGATCGACAAACCAGCCGTTTATAAACTACTTAATCATATATATAATATGATTAAAGTGAATTCTACTGCTATTACCCGAGTCTATTCAATTAATAATGTTTTACTGTTGAAATTCATTAAATTGAAAATCAACTGTTAAAATGAAACGAAATAAAGCGCCACAGTCACTTTGTCCACTATTTAAAAAGTATTGTTATGCAGATTCGGATAGAACAAATTAAAGTATTGGTACCACTGTTAAATAGGGTTGTACATTTTCTATGCTCTTTAAGCCATCCTCAATAAAAATAGGTCGACATTTGTTCAGCGTGGTGTAGATAAAACGTTAGGATTAACAAGACAAAAAAGCTTATTGCCACTATTTTTAGTCACAAAGTTTGTGTGTTCAATTTATTTCTTGTCTTGTCTTGTCCGAGAATTTATTTCATGGATGCGTTTACAATTGTTGCTTGGTTTTAAAGAAATAATTTAATGTTCTGGGCTTAATCAATCAACGAATCAAGCCCAACAAACGTTAGCATTTTATTTGTTTTGTATAATATGTTTACTAACAAGTGATTAATATGTCGGGTTAGGCCCAGACATTAGAAGTAAAAGTTAGATATGGCAATGTACAGAATTTATTTCAATAACTCAAATAAATCAGAATTAGTTAAATATCTTACTATACCAATGAAGGCGGTCACATAGGTCAGTACCGACTGTCAGGGACAGTGGTCCACGTACCCACCGCAACAAAGATAGTACTAATTATCAGAGATAGCGTTCCACATCCAATAATCGTGAAGTACTGATTGTAGAGATACAGTGGTCCGTGCACCAGGACGCCAGGACCAGATGACCGCTTGAATTTAAGGTGTCCTATGAATTGTATGATTCTGCCATTTCGTTAAGAAGGAGGTCATGTACCTTCTTTTTGAATGTAAGACGGTTTGTGGCCATCCTGACTTCGAGCGGCAGCGCATTCCAGAGTAGTACAGCAACCTTTCATTTGATACCCTTATTGGGTAGGTTTTTCAGAAATACGTTTGCCACCATTTGTTACGGTGGCCATACAGTGGTTTTGTAAAGGTATATTTCAAATTTCAGCTCGATCGCAAATCAGGAAGGGGATCAAATTTAACTTGCTAGATTTGATTACAGACAAACATAGGGACAGGTAAAACTAAAGAAAAGCTTGTAAAATACAATAAGCTGTCCACGCCATGTCAAAAAACTTACGAAAATCCCATACTAGCATATGTTGTAGTTTATAAATGGTAAAGGCATTAGCTGTGTATACGCTTCACACAGATATTTTCCTAACCTTTATCTACTAGTGTCAAGTAACATACGTCAAATAATTTGGTATAAATATCCTTTCACTGACACGCCTTTTGCGAGTTTTAATGTCTTTAACCAATTATGTTATCATAACAAAATTTGTCTTACGCTCAGTACTCACGGGTTGAGTAAATCCCCAGCTGAATACCACGATATATGCGATTAAAGGAGTGAAATAAATTATGCTGACGCCTCAGGTTTAATGTACGTTACATAACGTGAAATGGTAAGTGCTCTTCGTTATCTTGAGTGTGGAGACTTCATACAAATGACACATGATAAATATTTTATCAGTTTTTATGAAAGTGACTTATGTTCTGTCTCAGATTTGATGAAATTATTTCTGAGTGATCTTTTGAAAAACTTTGAAACTGCACAAGTTATAACAGCAGTATTTTATTCGTATTCATTGTATACCATTAGAAATCCAATAAATTTTACTAACCTATAAAAATTATATTATCATATATGATAATATATTTAACACTATTGAGAGCTGAATTTTAAATTACAACATTCACTTATGGGACCTCACACACAGCCTTTATATCAAAACTAGATAGTTACTAAGCGTATGCTGCAACGCATTTTCAAACATCACTAAATGTGTATTAATAGCTAACTATCAATACACATTAATAGACATAATCTTACTAGTCACATGGTTATTTGTCAAGGGTCTAGTATTAAATCCACGATCTCTATCTAGCGTAGCAGTCAAAATAGGACAACGATCTATATATACGATATATATAAATATAGTATATATTCGATATACATAGCGGATGATTTTTTTGTTAGCTCATAACAAAGAAAGTATCGCCTTCAGAAAAACTTCAGTTCTAGTTTATCAAAAACCATTCAAGAAACACACGCAGAAAAACAGAGCGACATTTTTGGCAGAGAAGATAACAAAAATGTTTTAGGAGGAAACGACGGGTGAAAAACAGTCTTGACATTTAAAGTGTCAATTGTAACGACAAATGCTTGGCTGTCGAGTTTAGGAGTAAAAATATTTTATTTTTGCTCTCATCTCCTTTTATCCCTTAAGCTCACATCGATGGATTCGATAAATATCTTGTCATCCGAATCCTTGCAATCTCCAGAGCGATGAAATATGTATAAATTGGCATGTATTATTATAAATGTTAATCCATACTATATGTTATACATACTAATTTTATAAATTCGAATGTAACTCTGTTTGTCTGCCTATCTGTTTGTCAGTTACATTTTCACGGCTAAACAGCTAAACTGAGTAGGATGAATTTCGGTATAGAAATGGATTAGACTTTGAAAAAGGAGATAGGCTACTCTTTCCTTTTTTTTTACGTGCTGGAATGCCTTTACGCACTTCGCTCCCCCCGCCCCCCCGCGGGGACAGGGGGTTCGCTTTGTGTGGGACTCCTGACTGACTCCAGCCAAACTACCCACTAAACCACCACGGTGTGCCACTCTGCGCCTGAGACGGGAGAGATCCGGGAACCGCTTTCTTACGCCATCCGGACCCAGGCTACTCTTTCCTGCCTTAACCAATATACACGCGAGCGGAGCCGCAAGCGAAGGCTAGTATAATAGTTTTGTTTGTGTACTTTTACTTTGTAACTATGTAACTCGTTATGTGAAGGTAAACGGTAATTAATCAATTAAGTAATATTCAAGATGATTAATGTTGATTTTTTTAATCAAGTAATTGATTAAAAATCAACATCAACAAGAATCACTTGGTAGGTGCCCAGTGATTCTTGTTGATGAAGTTTGAACTGACTAAAGATAATCGTTATAACATGATTTAGTAGTTCTGCTGCTTATGTTGACATTATCTTCTTATCACTACAAATAAGGCAACTGACAAATTTTTCAAAAGGGATAAACTTCACTTACCTTTGAACCCATGTTAATATTACTGCGCCCTCCAGCCAGCCAAGCGACCCTAATGTTCCGTCACTCCATTGGGAAGTCACCCGACAATTCCGGTGGAGAAGGTAAATTAAATTTTAAAATACTGAGTAACTTTGCATTCATAAAGTTTACAACCTGGTACAATCAGTAACAACATTTTCTGCTGGTCGTTTCACAGTCCATAAATGTCTATTATGATATAACTCTGTATTACTTCCATATAGCTTGCCTTGTTTTTAAGATCATTTCTTGCAGTGAAATTATTTGTCAAATTATAAGGGTAATTAATGCAGTTTTGATTTTCCTTCAGGAATTGCAGTTATTGCTATACGATTTGAATGATTCTGAAAAATATTAACAGTCTAAATACGTTTTATATTACACTAGCTTTTGCTCGCAGTTCCGTCTGCGTATATGTCGTTATCGTGGCAAAAAGTAGCGTATGTCTTTCTTTAAGAACTATAGTATCCTCACACCAAATTTTATTGAAATCCTTACAGCGGTTGTCCGTGACAAATAACAAACAAATAGTTACTTTTGAACTTATAATATTAGTTTAGATTTGGAAAAGTTAAAAAACTTAAAATGTTACAAAATACGTAATAGTATTTGTCTTTAAAGATGAATTGAAGGAGAACTCACAATATTTTGTAAAACAAAATAAGCAATCACTCAAGACGATTTCATGATATAATAATTATTTTCACGGGAATTAGCGCGATCACAAGCTGACCACGGCCAGTGCAACCTGGTCAAAATGTCAAGCAAATCAGAGGTAAGTAAAAGCCTTTAAATAAGTGATCGCGTTTTCCGTTTCGATTCCCGTGTAAATAATTATTAAATTGACTATTGTTGGAAAGATTAAGTAGATAAATATTTTTATTCCAATTTGTTTTTTCAGATATAAATAAAACTATAGTGTTTATTAAAAAAGGACAGAGAAGAGGCAACAGTCGAAACCGTACGGTGTTTATCCTTAGACAATAGCATAACCCGATACCGGAAATCCAGTCTTCACATAGAAAAATTCCGGCGTATATATTTCTATATAAATAGATTTTATTTGTATTGGAAACATCGTGAGCAACAAGAGAAACAAAATAATATGATCAAACATTTTAGAACATTATTTTTGTTTTGTAATAATTTGATAAGTGTCAGAATAGGTTAACTTTTTTTTTTCGTTTCATAATATTATAGAATAAGTTACTTTCGATTATTTAACTGAAATACATGTCATATAGAATCACAACTCAATCAGAATTGAAAATATATAAATACACAATATGTGAGGATTTGATATTGCATATACATATATTTACAACAATTTTCGTTTCACTTGTATATTGTTTGTAAAACGAGTAGATTAAAATAAAAAATATTTTTAAAGATAACTGTTACCAAGATTTTGACGTCAATGTCAAGCCTCTACAAGCATATAAAACCACAGTTTTTATATTATTCTTTTATTATTAGATTGATGTATGTTTTATCTGAGAGCAATTAATTTTGATACGAATTTATAAATAAAAGCGCTTTGGGCTGAATTTCTCTCTAAATGGTTAATGAATAATTGATCATTGCTATGAAATAAATCATGTTAATTGTAGAAAAGTTATAAGACCACCTAATGTTGAGTATTTATTTCGTTAAGCTAATGGATTTCGAGAAATTGTTTTGAAGTTAAATTTTATTTGAACATGCTAAACAAATATGTCAGATTACAAAGAACTGTATAAAATTCTGTGTATACAATCTTATTATAATTTCATACAAGCAAATGGTTGTAATCATATTTTACTATATCTAACAATTTCAATCATTATTTAAATGCGTTCAACGGTAGCAACGGCAAAGGCAGTGACAGATGACTAATGACATGTCACAAAAGACGACAGTGTTGATAGTCTCGAGAAACATAAGCGACACAAAAGAATCTTGCCGCTTTATTAGGCTAACCTTTTAATAAATTCCCATCCAGTACGCTACTACCCTTGCTTATATTTTAGTGATAAAGTTCAATCATTACTGTTTACCCCATCATTAATCAAGAAATTAATGGAAACAAATTTCTAAAATATATGAAAATGCGGAATTTTGTGTTATGTATTTATTATGACTTCTATCATTAAAGATTTCCGCTTCTATGTGGCAAATAATACGGTTGAAAGTTTCATATTTCCTTTTGGACCATCTACGTGTAAATCCTATTGCAACTCAAGAATAGAGGCATGGCTTAAGTTGCTTACCGAAGCTATTTATACACAAAGAATGGAGGCTTTGCAGCTTGACTCGTTGATGCTCCGAAGCTTTAATTCGAATTCCAAGACATATATTTTTATCATATAAATCTTCTATGCGTGTGTATGCGACTAAACTGTGACTAAACTCCTCCTAAACGGTTAAACCGATTTTTATAGGATTTTTTTATGTCTATTGAGAATTCGAAAATGGTTTAAATTGACGACTCCGTAAGAAAATCTATTTATGTAGCTAATTGATTCGACCCGCGGGTTTACCTGCGGATAAGATATACCGCGGATAGCACCAAAAGGCTCATCTAGTATTCTTATTCAAATATAAGCTAGGTTATTTTTGCAAATAATTTACTTTTAAACTTATTATCAACAAAATTATTTGTATTCTTTATTCATGATAAATAAAGTGGATTAATAGGTGCTTTTATAAGTTATATTGATCCACTTACATAATTTTCGATACTACTATTTATTCCATAAAGCAAACGAGCATAATAACAGAAAGATAAAACTGAATCGATTTTGTGTTAGCAAAGCACGTTTGTTTCTCGCACGGAGTGTTAAGTTACCGTAAAAATTTGCATAGACGTTTTAATTTTTTGGGTGAGTGTTCTTGGTATCCCCAAGAACATTCATCCAAAAAAGTGCAGTTCACGAATGATGACAGAAAAAGAAACCTGAGCAAATACAGGAGCGTTGGTAAGTAAACTATGTAATCCAGGTTGAAATTGAAACAACCTGTCACGTAATAGTAGTAAAATTGGAGATGTATTGTTTCTATCCTTCATAGGAAATGTAAATCCGAGTATATAGATTTAGCCCAGTGCTTATTAAAATTATATAACTAACATGTCATAATTTTTCGTCCTACTATTTAATATCTAACTTGCGGCAAAAAAGTGTTAAAAACGTCTGATAAATGAAATTAAAACTTTTTAACTGAAACAAAGTCCTTGTTTCTCTTTAAGCGTATCCAATCGGATTGAATGAAAAGGATAACGCATTTGCAACGAGAACTTGCTTTCACATCGAAGTGAGAGAAAAAAACGAATTAATGGCAATTAACTTTATATATTTAAAATTGAATACACTAAGATTAAAATACTTTTAAACGATGTCATAGAAATCGAACATCGTCCATCCAGTAATAGATCTTTATTCCATCCACTTTCTGGTTTTGACTTATTCCCTCCCTGAAAATAACTAATCTTCAATGTTTATCCACTAACGACGAATAACAAAATAAAACATGTATGTGAGTATGACTGTATAGACGTGTTAACACAGTATGTGGCTAACCGCACGGAAGTAAGGCTACCCTTATAGGTAGTTGGTACATAACATAGTTACAGCCGCCGAAAATTGAAATACATGTGACTTTGGTTACAACGTATTAATGCCACAATTCAGCATGGTGACCCACACCATAGCAGCCT
Organism: Hyphantria cunea; assembly: GCA_003709505.1. NCBI lineage: Eukaryota > Metazoa > Arthropoda > Insecta > Lepidoptera > Erebidae > Hyphantria > Hyphantria cunea. The sequence goes on along the minus strand of PKRV01000543.1, from coordinate 1,984,789 downwards.
AGTGATGCTTCTGCATTATTGGGCCACCGGCCTCGCACTCACCAATAAAACCCGACACCACAAAGACTTTCATTTAACGGTAATCTTCTATGCTAGAGTAGTATCGCCGAGGTCGAACCGGCCTGTTCATACTGAAATCACCATTGTTTAACTACCTCAAAAACTATTTCTAAATACATATAGGTACCAGAAAAATTTTACCCAGAAATGACCGTACTTATCGCATAATCAATTGTCATCAAGAAATAATCTTGATGAGTGTTTTCAGTATATGCAATAGTTATTTGTATACCCAATATATAATAAATGTAGATAGTTACGTAAAAGTTATTTTATTGTTGAAGTAAAATCAATAAAATCCTTTTAACTCAGATTTCGACTAGGCCAATACTTGATATGGCGCCAATATTACGGGATAACTAGAGATATTTCTATCTAGCTATGTCTACAACACTATTACTGAAAGTAGAGTGTAGTACAAATACAAAGTAAATGTTTTTTTTATTATGAGAATGTGTTTTCCTGGGGATTAAACCTATATTCCCTATCTGAAAAGCTCAGGCTACAGGCGCTAAGGTAACCAAAATATTTAATATTCCAAAATACAAATTCAAAAAAGAATAGTTGGTACATGTCACATGTCAACTACACATCTCACACACGCCTGTCTGATCCTTAACTAGGTAAAGTCTCTGAGCTAAGCAATCAGGGTCAATCATCATCATCATTAATAGCCCACTGCTGAATTTCAATTCAATTCGCATCTCCTTAGAAATAAGGTTTTTACCTACTATACCATATGCCATGGCCAGACGTGTTGGTTAGTATCAAACTTTTCTTATATTTACAGTGAGAACCCTTTAGTCGCCTCTTATGACACCCATGAAATGAATAACGGTGATACATTCTGTATATTTAATCCGTCCCCGAGACCCCTCATACTTTTCATAAAGTAAGCTTTATTTTACCAGCATAAAATAAAACATTATCTTTATAAATTGTAACCTTATTATTCCAACAAAAGACTATCTATTTTACATTAATTAATCGTAGTTTTCGATTTTTGTATCTCAATACGTTTGTCACAAGCATTTCATATTTTAGCGTGTTTAAGAAACAAGAAAATGTTAAAACCTATATTAGGTACTGCCACGTAAAAGATTTAGGTAATATTTATATAGCGTATGTCATCCGAGCCATTATTATACATCTATTGACAAATTATTCGTTAAAATTGGTTGGTACGTAAGATGCTTCAGTGACTGGACTGCCGAAAATATTATCATTTCTTTGAGCTTTATCAAAGTCGGTAAGAGGAAAAAAGAAAGTCCACTATCTTGTTATATTATTCTCCGAGAAGCATTTAAAAAGGTTTTAAGTAATTAGGATACTCTGTATATTACAATTTTGTTTTGGTTGCGTAAAAAAATTTAATATTGAAGTGTATATCCTCATCTTACTTCTTCAACCCTAAAAAGGAAGTAGAATCCTAAACAAAGCTTGTGAAGTACTTGTTCAACTTCAAAATATTCTTAAGTTTTCGTAGAAGAAAATATTATCTATCCACAAAAGCTATTGTGCCTATTTATTTAGTCCACCCAATTATTTTTGCAGAGTTTTTATTCATACTTACATTTTCTATATCGTACCTCGCCTTTGTTCTGAATCCATCATGCTCAGTAATAGCGAAACAAACATGTTTCTGTAACCATCACTCAAATTGAATGATATGTTTAAGAAGGATTGAAATCTTTTCGTTTCTTATATTTTACTGAAAGCTAAATTATATCAATCCCCATAGTTATCTATTCTCTATAGACTATTGTTAATAATAAATTGATATTAGCAAGCTACTTCTATTTTAGTGGATAATAACTTTTACACATAAGTATTTCATTTGAATTTATAAAAGCATTGTCCTCATTTTGGTAAAAGATGCTGATCTGGTTAAGCCATGTGCGGCTTTATTTAATTAAGTCTGGAACCCAACTTATTAAACGAAATATTGAGGCCATTTAAACTGTATGTTCAGTCATGCCAAATCGTATCATTATTATTTCTTTCTTGGTTGACTTCAGCGCCTTTCAAAATGGTATTACGCAAGCATATTTACCGTCAGGACAGGCCTATTGACATGTACTCAGCATGTTTATCTATGCTGTAACAACAATTATTTATCGTACATCTTAAACACAATCGAACTTTGTCGCTTGTCGTGTAGAAGCAACGTATATTTCTTATTATTGGTATGTGTCACATGTCAACTACACATGTAACTAAAATGGAAACTATTCTAGGCTTGGATAGTTTTCTTTCTCATTTCCAATTGGTAATCCGAATGAAATGGTAATAATGTGACTCGAACTTGCTATAACGACGGGTGGCGGATAATGAAGCCCCTTGAATTCGGGCTGATTAGAGAAACGTCTTGAAACCCAGCTAGTATAGTTAGTTTTAACGAGTGGTTAGAATTTTTCGGAGTGAAAGTCTGGAAATACGAGTAAATTGATGTTTATGTCGTATATGACACGAGTATATCATTTATACTATTGATAACATTACTATTGGTTGTTGAGTTTCTCTGACTACAGAAATTCTGAATAACAGGTTAGGTCTTGCACCTGATCTCTTACCGGTCGTGTCAAATAGCCGTCCCATCGGATTATGAGAGTAAGGAAGCAGAATGCTTGCCTATAATTGCAGACATACTTCTGCACTATTATATCTCCTGCGGTGTTTGCTGCTCTCCCGTTGAGACTGACCGCCCGAGGACCAAATCGTTTATGAGTATATCGTCATGCTTTCAATTACCGATATTAGAAAAAACTATATGTACTTTGTATCGTTTTAACATTTTATGATTGTTATTTTTTTACCGTTAGGAAGGACATTATTATTAATAGTTATAATTTTACTTTAATACTAGCTGAGCCCCGCACCGTTAACCGCGGTGCAACAACTTCCCCGTGGAAGTTTTTGTAAGCGCGCGCTCTAGTCTAAAAATAATTAGCCTATCTTACTCCTTACATTTCATAAAAAATCATAAAAATCGGGATAGCCGTTCTAGAAAAAAAATATTTTGGTATATGTACCGTGTATGCATATATATGCATTTAGTAATAAGCGGTTATTATAATATTACAAACAGTGACTCAAATTTTATTTACTTGTATAAATAAATCAAGGAGGTAACATTTAAATATTTTAGAAATGAATTCCTCTCGAGTAGAAATTTTATTTAAAGAAAATCCAACGACATAAAAAAATAGGTATTTGAAAAAAAAATGTTTTGATATAAAATTTATGAAGAAAAAGTTTAGCGCACCTTTCTTCTGTCTATAAGGAAAAAAAAGTTTTCTTAATCAAGCAGGCCTACTTTTGTCTATTCGTAGAATATAAACATCTCCAAAGATTTATTTAAGAAATATGGATTCTTGGAAAACGTACCGTCAAAGTGTTTTCAAAGAAATATTGATCAATTCTTCCATGAAGTCTATTTTATAATATTCTAACAGATTTTCAACCTTTATAATACTACTTACTTACTTACTAATACTTAATGCCCACTAATCACACTTATTAACGGGGGGCGAATTTTTTTTTAATCGAAATATCAAAACTGTTGTCTGTTGTTATACACGTTAATTCTATAGACTTTACCCGGTTTGATGCAAAGGACAGTATAATTAATTACAACTTTATAACTTCGTCAGATCTTACTGATAGCGATAGATTCAATAATATCTTGCCTTAATAAATTGCCTTGTCAGATGTTAGCTCAGTTAAATATTGTAAGATGCCTTTAGCATTTATACTAGTTTTATAAATTCGAAAGTAACTCTGTCTATTACGGTCTCTTGACTAACCACTTCACCAATTTCAATGGCATTGACAAGGAAATGATTTGATTTTTGAGGAAGGACATGGACTACTCTTCAATGCGATAATCGATATACACGCGGGCGGAGCCATGCTAGTAATATATATGTAGGTATAGAGGAATGCGAAATGCCAAAATGTATATCTGACAATATATGGAATTGAATATTATGAAGAAATTATAAACAGACTAGATGAAAGAAAAAATGAGATTGAAGAGAATGGCATCGCATGTAGACGTATGTATTATAAGTACGTGGTAGTCCACAGTATTTTTCCAATGCTTGTTATTCCTTTAACAATCTCGAAAAGGTGAACTTTCTTGTTCTTCCTTTAGCGAAACGTTCATAGTTTATTCCGTTACTATTTTTTTTGTGTAAACCTACACAGTACCCATGTGTATTACGTTCTTTATAACCCTATAAACGTATTATATGTAGTTACTACATAAATGTACTTGCAATTTTAGTGAACAATAAAGCGTTCCTCCTGTCAGTAAGCCTGATAAGTTAACCTACAACTATCCAGTGATTTACAAGAGGGGCCGAGCGTTTGTTTGGCCGTTTTTTTCCATATAATCATTTCATATTCATCATTTCATTTCATAATCATTGGTTCAAACATTTTGGACGTTGAAGTATACACGAGAACGTATAGCTTTTAGTAGGTTAATGTTTGGCAAAGTCACTGACATTATCGATGTTGTTGTTCAATATAACTACATTTTACTGCGATTGTACGTAACTCAATTATGTGAAATCGGTTAGATGAAATATAGGGTCAAATTTAATATGCATTATAGTCAAAAATTTTCAAATTAACTTTACTCGCATAACACTTTCATAATTAATAAAATATTAATAACATAAACATTAAAATCAGCTAGGCCTGGAACAAGGTTTTTAAACAATATTTTAAAATTGATCTTTTTATGTTACTGAAGGGAACGTTGGAGGATGCTGTGGGTGCTAATCTGGCGAGACTGAGAGCTGTGTCGCAGTCGGAATCGGGGTCAAGGTTACAAGCACTCCCTTCATCTCAGCTGGGTACCTTGCTTGACGTTGACCCTTTGCGTGTGATAGTGGCTCTTCGCCTGGGTTGTAAGGTGTGTGAACTGCATCTGTGAAATGCATCACGCGATGAGTTGTCGGCGTTGCTCAGATAGATTTTCGTAACATCGTACCTTCAACGACATTGTGCGAAGGGCTCTGATATCAGCCACTATAACCTGTATGTTGCAGCCGCCGGGCCTCAGCAGATCTGATGGAAAGCAGCCGGATTACTTGACTTTGGTGCCGTGGAAGAACGCGGAGAATGCCGCTGATAGAAAGAGATTGAAGTACGCCGCAATGGAGACGCATTATTGTTTTGCGCCCATCGCAGTGGAGACTCTGGGCAGTTGGGGATCGGGAGCCAAAAGTTTGATTGTGGAAATTGGTCGCTGAATTACTCTTAAATGTGGTGATTCCCACTCTGGCTCGTTTCTGATGCAGAGAGTGGCCATTGCTATTAACCGGGGCGACGCTGCTAGTTTCATGAGCACTTTGTGCCGGGAGCGAGCCGGGGTGAGGTATTATAATGACACAAATCATTTGATTATGTTTGATAGATTTTCAATATTTGTATTAATTAATTAACAATTATTTTTACATTTTAAATTTAATAAATAAATATCTACATAAAAAAAATATCTTTAAATAATTGTTGAGCATTTTTATAGTAACGATGTTATTAATTTGATCACTCTGTGGCCGTCTGATATCGTAAGCGGGCTCACTCAGCCTTAGCTAATTGTATTATACAACCCTGAGAACTAAATGACCGTATTTATTGGTTAAAATATAATATTTAAGTGATGCCAAACAAATTCTTTCTCTTTTCTTCTTTCTATGATTATATTTGTAATCGGTAACTCTATTTCTCAATTGATTACAATTTTCAAAAGAGAAATGTGCTTTACGTCGTTTCAATATTTAAAAAGTCTTTCTTCATTGTTGTAAGTAAATTAATCAAAGCTTGAAATAATAATTACTTTTCACAAACCAGCAATAAACGATACCTACGTAAAATATTTGAGCTTCAAACACTCTCAAAACTTTACCGCGATTTCAAAACTACGATATTAACTTTTGTAGCAGTTGCAATTTAAAAGGGTTTTTATTGTTCACCACATCAACTCTTTATGGCAGAGATGATTTATAAGACTGAAAATACGTACCATTAACAGGTTCTTTTTGAATCTTTGCAGCATTTGTTCAAAGACAAAATATACTTTTATTCTGAATATTTTCTTCGTTCCCAGCAATATGACTCTCAATATGTGAGTATCTACTTTACCCCCCAAAATACGACCAAACGGAGTGTTCTAAAAGTAAACCTTCTGTATAAAACAAGAACTTGCGAAGTGTTCCTAATCGCTGAATAAGTTACATTTTCACGCTTTCGCTAACTTTTCGGAGTGAGTCAAAACAAATTATCGTCAAGTGCAAAATATACTGAAAGTCATAACTGCCATTAGCTTACATAAAAGATTCATTACTTATAACGGACAAAATGTGCACGTCTGTGTCGGATAAAAACTTTATTTAATATGTGGTTCTACATGACACAATATTTTTGTACAATATAGGCCTGATACCAAAACCTTTATTTTACGCAATGAGAATATTTTTATCCTGAAAAATAAATTTGCGGCGGGCGCTTTGTAGTAAAGGATGTACGTATCATCTTTTTGAGGTTTTGGTTATTTTTTAGTGGAACTCTTATCAAACGTAAAATATTTCAAATAACAAAGAAAGTCTTTTTTTAGAAAAGGTCGGGAGGAAGTTGAACATTTACGCCTTCCTCAAGAAAACGGATTCAATTCTTTATGAAAATGAGCAACCAGAATAACGCTTATTGTGAGTCAATATATATAATAAATGTGACCCAGTCGCATTTATAATATACGATAAAGTATATAACCACTTTCTACTCGTTTAAGCTATACAAATGCATATCTTTATCTGTTTCGGTATGGTTCTCTATGCGAATAATGACATCACGTTCAACAAAGCAATCTCTGTTTTATCTAGTTTATGTAGACATCATTTTACTGTCCCACGGGTAACATTATAGACGCTGCATCTAACTCAAACACTCAAAATATTTGTCTATCTACAAGTTCGCTTGATAAGTCGATATATGGGCTTATAAAACTTAAGTCAAACTTTACATCGAAAACTTACTAATAGTAATTATAATAACGATGAATACAGAACAAAAGTTACAACTTTTATTAATATATTTTTTTGTTTTCAAAAAATCTAATTCAGTAAAATTTATATGATAGCAAATTTGATATAATTAACCGTTTTTATAATGCATTATTAAATAATATTTATAATTATATTTTTATTTGGAAACGGCACATACGTTCAGTATACCCCTATCAAAAAGTCAACTTATCCAGAGGTGTGTAGTGTGAAAATTATGCTTGCGGTCTCTTTTATCCACATAAATTTTGAGGCTTAATTGATTATTGAATTGACCTAGATAAAAAATTGGAATCAATGATAAACGATTTAAACCGGACGAACCAATACGTTCGACGGGAGCGTAGAATCTATCAAAATAAATCACTATTGTAGTTGAAGGGTTCTCTGTCTTCGCTCTTTAGGACACCCATTCGCCGCTTTGAAGGACGAAACGAACGACCAAAGGACCTTCAACCGAAGTGATTTTGTAAATCATCTTCCTTTATTAACGTCAGCACTCACAGTATTACATATAGAAAGGCAAATTCGTGCCGATAGTTGTCGAACTAACTTGTGGAGGTAAGATAAGTATATCTTTGTAACACAACTACGTGACTATGTAATAATTATAATAAACTCAAATCACGTACCATGCTGCAAAGTTGTCATAATAATCTATATTATGACAACTTTGCATTAACTTAACTAGTCGGGAAAGTAATTATTAAATGCCTACGAGAATTTCACCTCTGAAAGATGAGAATTTCTCTGTTGAAATGTAGCCGTGAGTCTGATCAGCCAATGTAGCAGCGTTTTAACTAGCTTCAAAAAACAAGGAGGTTTTCAATTCAACTGTATATTTTTTTGTTTGTTACCCCTTAACTTTCGACTGGGTGAACCGATTTTGATGATATTTTTTTATATTTGAAAGCTGTTGCCCCCATTTCAATTTGATATAATTTTTGAAGTCCACTGTCTTTGTTAAAATTTTTGTCACAAGCTGCCTTTTTGATCTAGATAAAAACAAAACCGAAAGATTTTTTGTAAACGCTTTACAGTTCTTGGCAAACGATAAAACGGAAAAAATATGACATGGTTCAAATATCAAAACTTGTCTAGAAACTAATGTTTTGTTAATACAGAAAAACGATTAATATGATGTAACGAGTTTATGCCAAACGAAATATTTTTTAAGATAACAAAAATATAATTTGGTAATACAGAAAATATATAATAATAAAAATAAACAAAAATAGAATTTGGTATTTACAGAAAATATAATAATAAACATAAAACAAGTTTCAACAACATTTTGTAAAGTTTTACAAATTTCAATTTAAAACCGTTTATTCTTCTGAATGTCATGGAATAACTTCGTTTTAACTTATATTAGAAAAGGACGAGTGAAATATGTGGAGCAAAAATTGTTAGCGGAGACGGAGAGCAACGTACTCATTTCCAACCTTTTCACGATATTCCATTTTCATCGCTGGGATACAATACGACTGACCGACCCTTTGCCCTGTGCGTCTACATCGTAACCATTTTATCGTAGGCCAGACATAATTTATGATGACCCCGATACTGTGATCAATGATCTAAGAAAATGTGGTACAAAGATGCCAGAATAATAAAGAACTCGATAGAACTTTTGTTCCGTTGAGGTCTTTATTATAGCAGAATATTTTAGTATATATGTATGTAAATAATGGTGACAAAGTGATATAATGTTAAATTAACTATGCTCAACATTTACTCATCTTCACAATGTATAAAATGAAAGCGTTTCCGATGTCTGTTCGCTTATATCTTTTAAACTACTCAACGGTTTTCAATGCAGTTTTCAGCAATAGAGAGTGTGCTATAACAGCAAGGTTCATATGTATAATTAGCTACCCCTTGAAATGCTACCTGTGGATGTTGTTGTACCTTTATCACACCAAACACGGGTAGAGCCGTAGGGCGCAGCTTATATGAATCAAAAATAAATCCGTGCAAAAGTTTGAAAGGTATGACGTAATAAAGAAAATAATACACAATGAAAAAAACATAACTGTCTCTGGCAATCGTCATCAAAGTTAAAAGACTGTCATTACTTTTGTACTATTAAAGGATTTTGATGTGTATTTATTAATCGATAAGTATATTTCGTCCTATTCGTTTATTTAGTCCGGTTGCGATAGGTTATAAAATTCACGTGCGCGAATCAACGAACTAATATTTTTTTTATAAAACATACCTACGCCGTTTTGAGATAACTTGTTAAATATTATTGAGCAAAATCCAAAGCAAAATATTTTTTTTTGTTTGCGTATTAAATACCCAATTTACTAGCTAAAACAATTATTATATGAGACGCATTTCAACTGAAATTAAATTTGTGAAAGCACAATTCAATTTGATATGTCACATGGCTAGATAAACAAGATTTTAGATAAATAGACATTCGTCTGTTGGGTTTGTAAATATTTTGACGAATAGGTATTTTCCTTAGGAGCACTCTTCAAAGTTTACCCATCCCCAGTACAGGGAGCGACATGGTTTTGTAAAACAACACTTCAATTTTTATAGAAGTTTTGTGTAATATTTTAGAAACTTGGGGCAGTTCTGAAACTATATATACTCAACTACGATATCAGGATATTGGAACATTAAAAACTATCAGAAAAGGCCAAAGTGGTGACAGTGAGATTTAACAAATAAATCGAACCTGATGAAAATAGATCACTTTGTAGATTCTATTGCAAAGGTCAAACTTTGGCTAACTACAATCGTTCCGCAATGTGAAAATATTCTGCGAGTATTAACCATGGAATATAGTAATGTTGTTTGCATTAAATAATTAAATTTTTGATTAGTATACTATCTTTATAGGCATACAAGTGGGACAAAAATCTTAATTTATTACTAACTAGCTTTTGCCTGAGATGCTGCCCGCTGATAAATGGGTTACCGCGCTAAATACGTCTACGTCCTTTCTCAAGAATCAAGATATCTCCATGCCAAATTTCATTGAAATAGGCAAAGCGAACTGCTGCTGCGAAAAATCTGAAAGCGTAACAAATAGACAGACAGAAAGAGCTACTTGCGAATTTTTATTAATAGTATAAATACTAAAGGCATGATACATTATTGAACTGAACTAAGCTTTGACTTCCGTAGTGAATAAATTATCGAAAGGTTAGTTTAGTTTTTTAGTCAAGATATTATTGAAACTATCGACATCTATCAGCTGATCTATCTGATCTAAGATCTGGTGAAGCTTTGAAGTTATGCAATCCAACTATAAATTAATTCTGCCACAATCGCCAATCCATCTAAAACGAACAAAGCTCGTAATTATACGATTGTCGTTGCTTACGTTCACACTGAGAATATATGATAATTAACAGTACTACATAAACAAGTTCAGCTTGAGAGAGGTCTATTCAAAGACAAATTATGTCAAGTGTGGTGCCTGTGCCAGTGATAGCACTTTGCGTTATGTTCCATAAATTCACATGTTGAAACACTCATTCAGTTATTTACAAGTGAAGAGATACCAGCCATATTTTACTAATATTATGGAAACATGGTTTAACTGATACTAATACAATTTCTCTGTCTCTCTGAAGGACAAAATTCTCAACGGAGTAATGCGTCAGAAAACCAAAGTGACCGACATAGCTCTGAAAGTAAGTAGGTTGAAGTGGCAATGGCCTGGACACTCATGTCGCAGAACAGACAACCGCTGGACTGAGCGTATTTTAGAGTGAAGACCAAACTTTTGGCAAACGTAGTGTGGGATGCCCTATGGCCAGATGGCGAGACGACTTACGTCTAGCAGCTACTGCATGCAGAAAGCAACAGACCGGGCTCTGTGATGTTCTTTGCGAGAGCCCAATGTCCAGCAGTGGACTGCAACAGGCTAGTGATGATGATGAATACAATTTCAAACACTTTAATTTATTTACTTTTCAGTCTAAGATCACGAGAAATTTCAAGTGAACTTTATACTACAAAAGCTAACGTATAATTTTAAACTATATTGGTGTCGGATTTACCAGATCTGTTTAATCCATAAATAGTTACCTCGGGGCTGGATGTACTTTGTGTCCATTGTTTATGAATTCCACCGCGTTTCATAAATTATGACTAGTGTGGAAGATCTTTCTTTTTATTGAATATATAGTTTACAATACACTTTTTATGCCATAGACCTCTTTTTACAGTCCAAGATAAAAATATAACTGTTCAACTTTAGTATCCAAAATAAACTGGGTTTAAGTACATAAACCAAACGGCTTTCATAAAAAGAATGTAAATTATTATAGACCAAATATAATAGTAAAAGTCAGATGGCATAAAATATCAAAAAGTATCAATTTACAAAAAAAAATAGGTATTTAGGTATAATCCCCACCCCCGACAAGGGAAACTTGTGTTGACACCGGGTTGGCAGTCCAAGTCTATGCATTTGTCACGAATATCATATAAAAACCTGATCCCCGACAAACTACAGCTAAACAAGGTGATCTGCAGAAGTATTTTTGTCATTCGATAAAACTTTACCTGAATAAATGCTACTGCAGCTCTTGCTATGCTTTAGTCTAGTTTTAAAAGAGTTTCAGCTATTTCACTTTACAAATACTTATGATTCATTTTCTAACTCAAACTATCACATATCATTCTATTATTTCCTTATTCCTGAAATATTAAAATTTCTACGCGCGAACACAATGGACCTATTCTTATTTGAACTGCGAGCCAGGGTCGATAAATGGAATTCTTTTGAATACTAACAGCCGGGCAACATGGGCTGAAAAAAAATATTGGAAATCCATATGTATCATGTACCTTATCAAAATAAATCGAATGTTGAATAGTGTCTAGATTCCCCGTGGTCTACTAAGATTCTAAGTTAAGTTTACAGTACATAAAGATATTATAGACAAAAGTGAATCTTTTTTTTAAACTGAATCGAAGTCGACAGTCAATAAATCAAAGTCGAAAATACGTCGGGATAGCACTTTGCGTTATGTTCCATAAATTCACATGTTGAAACACTCATTCAGTTATTTACAAGTGAAGAGATACCAGCCATATTTTACTAATATTATGGAAACATGGTTTAACTGATACTAATACAATTTCTCTGTCTCTCTGAAGGACAAAATTCTCAACGGAGTAATGCGTCAGAAAACCAAAGTGACCGACATAGCTCTGAAAGTAAGTAGGTTGAAGTGGCAATGGCCTGGACACTCATGTCGCAGAACAGACAACCGCTGGACTGAGCGTATTTTAGAGTGAAGACCATACTTTTGGCAAACGTAGTGTGGAATGCCCTATGGCTAGATGGTGAGACGACTTACGTCTAGCAGCTACTGCATGCAGAAAGCAACAGACCGGGCTCTGTGATGTTCTTTGCGAGAGCCCAATGTCCAGCAGTGGACTGCAACAGGCTAGTGATGATGATGAATACAATTTCAAACACTTTAATTTATTTACTTTTCAGTCTAAGATCACGAGAAATTTCAAGTGAACTTTATACTACAAAAGCTAACGTATAATTTTAAACTATATTGGTGTCGGATTTACCAGATCTGTTTAATCCATAAATAGTTACCTCGGGGCTGGATGTACTTTGTGTCCATTGTTTGTGAATTCCACCGCGTTTCATAAATTATGACTAGTGTGGAAGATCTTTCTTTTTATTGAATATATAGTTTACAATACACTTTTTATGCCATAGACCTCTTTTTACAGTCCAAGATAAAAATATAACTATTCAACTTTAGTATCCAAAATAAACTGGGTTTAAGTACATATACGAAACGGCGTTCATAAAAAGAATGTAAACTATTACAGACCAAATATAATTGTAAAAGTTAGATGACACAAAATCTACAAAAGTATCAATTTACAAAAAAATAGGCCCCTCCCCAACCCACTCAAGGGAAACTTGGGTTGACACTGGTTTGGCAGTCCAACTCTATGCATTTGTCACGAATATCATATAAAAACCTGATCCCCGACAAACTACAGCTAAACAAGGTGATCTGCAAAAGTATTTTTGTCATTCGATAAAACTTTACCTGAATAAATGCTACTGCAGCTCTTGTTATGCTTTAGTCTAGTTTTAAAAGAGTTTCAGCTATTTCACTTTACAAATACTTATGATTCATTTTCTAACTCAAACTATCACATATCATTCTATTATTTCCTTATTCCTGAAATATTAAAATTTCTACGCGCGAACACAATGGACCTATTCTTATTTGAACTGCGAGCCAGGGTCGATAAATGGAATTCTTTTGAATACTAACAGCCGGGCAACATGGGCTGAAAAAAAATATTGGAAATCCATATGTATCATGTACCTTATCAAAATAAATCGAATGTTGAATAGTGTCTAGATTCCCCGTGGTCTACTAAGATTCTAAGTTAAGTTTACAGTACATAAAGATATTATAGACAAAAGTGAATCTTTTTTTTTAAACTGAATCGAAGTCGACAGTCAAAAAATCAAAGTCGAAAAAACGTCGGGAAGCGTATATAATACACCGCTAGGAGAAATGTGTAGCACTCATAGTCACTTTGCCTTACACGCTCTGTATATCGCTATACCACATACCGCACACAGATATATTCATATTTTTCTTGCTAGATTTAAAACCTAAACCAAATGGTACTTTTATGTTTCTTATTGCAGTTCAAGAACACAAAATCCACAAAATTTCTTGTTATTTTTACATCAGATACTGTGTCTGCCAATGAATTTTGTTATCCTAATGTAGTAATTCGTCATTAACGTTGTTGTTTTAAGGCATATTTTAGGAGATTTTTTCATCGCGTTTCCATTACCATACCCAAATCTCCCCAGGTGGTTCTTTATCTTATGTTTGACCTACTACGCCATGGAAGGCATTAATAGCATGAACATTTTGCTCTACACAGTTTAATCCGGTTTTTTACTGTAACATAAAACTAAGCCGGTGTGAAAAAGCACTTGCGCTGTGTTTTCCCGAGTGATTGAGAATATCAGAGNTCTCTGTCTCTCTGAAGGACAAAATTCTCAACGGAGTAATGCGTCAGAAAACCAAAGTGACCGACATAGCTCTGAAAGTAAGTAGGTTGAAGTGGCAATGGCCTGGACACTCATGTCGCAGAACAGACAACCGCTGGACTGAGCGTATTTTAGAGTGAAGACCATACTTTTGGCAAACGTAGTGTGGAATGCCCTATGGCTAGATGGTGAGACGACTTACGTCTAGCAGCTACTGCATGCAGAAAGCAACAGACCGGGCTCTGTGATGTTCTTTGCGAGAGCCCAATGTCCAGCAGTGGACTGCAACAGGCTAGTGATGATGATGAATACAATTTCAAACACTTTAATTTATTTACTTTTCAGTCTAAGATCACGAGAAATTTCAAGTGAACTTTATACTACAAAAGCTAACGTATAATTTTAAACTATATTGGTGTCGGATTTACCAGATCTGTTTAATCCATAAATAGTTACCTCGGGGCTGGATGTACTTTGTGTCCATTGTTTGTGAATTCCACCGCGTTTCATAAATTATGACTAGTGTGGAAGATCTTTCTTTTTATTGAATATATAGTTTACAATACACTTTTTATGCCATAGACCTCTTTTTACAGTCCAAGATAAAAATATAACTATTCAACTTTAGTATCCAAAATAAACTGGGTTTAAGTACATATACGAAACGGCGTTCATAAAAAGAATGTAAACTATTACAGACCAAATATAATTGTAAAAGTTAGATGACACAAAATCTACAAAAGTATCAATTTACAAAAAAATAGGCCCCTCCCCAACCCACTCAAGGGAAACTTGGGTTGACACTGGTTTGGCAGTCCAACTCTATGCATTTGTCACGAATATCATATAAAAACCTGATCCCCGACAAACTACAGCTAAACAAGGTGATCTGCAAAAGTATTTTTGTCATTCGATAAAACTTTACCTGAATAAATGCTACTGCAGCTCTTGTTATGCTTTAGTCTAGTTTTAAAAGAGTTTCAGCTATTTCACTTTACAAATACTTATGATTCATTTTCTAACTCAAACTATCACATATCATTCTATTATTTCCTTATTCCTGAAATATTAAAATTTCTACGCGCGAACACAATGGACCTATTCTTATTTGAACTGCGAGCCAGGGTCGATAAATGGAATTCTTTTGAATACTAACAGCCGGGCAACATGGGCTGAAAAAAAATATTGGAAATCCATATGTATCATGTACCTTATCAAAATAAATCGAATGTTGAATAGTGTCTAGATTCCCCGTGGTCTACTAAGATTCTAAGTTAAGTTTACAGTACATAAAGATATTATAGACAAAAGTGAATCTTTTTTTTTAAACTGAATCGAAGTCGACAGTCAAAAAATCAAAGTCGAAAAAACGTCGGGAAGCGTATATAATACACCGCTAGGAGAAATGTGTAGCGCTCATAGTCACTTTGCCTTACACGCTCTGTATATCGCTATACCACATACACCGCACACAGATATATTCATATTTTTCTTGCTAGATTTAAAACCTAAACCAAATGGTACTTTTATGTTTCTTATTGCAGTTCAAGAACACAAAATCCACAAAATTTCTTGTTATTTTTATATCAGATACTGTGTCTGCCAATGAATTTTGTTATCCTAATGTAGTAATTCGTCATTAACGTTGTTGTTTTAAGGCATATTTTAGGAGATTTTTTCATCGCGTTTCCATTACCATACCCAAATCTCCCCAGGTGGTTCTTTATCTTATGTTTGACCTACTACGCCATGGAAGGCATTAATAGCATGAACATTTTGCTCTACACAGTTTAATCCGGTTTTTTACTGTAACATAAAACTAAGCCGGTGTGAAAAAGCACTTGCGCTGTGTTTTCCCGAGTGATTGAGAATATCAGAGGCCTATGCCCCAAACCCTCCCCCATCCCCATTCCCGTCCCCTAAAGGCCGGCAACGCACTTGTAATACCTCTGGTGTTGCGAGTGTCTATGGGTGGCGGTAATCGCTTACCACCAGGTGTTATGTCTTTTCATTTGCCCCCTATTCCATTAAAAAAACTTTATACAAATTTCTAAATAACGTTATCTTAAAAAAAACAAGTTTAAAAATACTTTTATAAGAACTTGGGAAACTTTCTGTTATGCTCAATTAAAAATCCTGTCTGTATCAGAATCTGTAGCAGAATTTCCTTATTATTATCCTATCGTATCCCATTTACAGTTATAAGTAAGAAATGGAAGAGTTTTGGATGTCAGCCCAAGGACATTCGGTCGGTCTAGATAGTAATAGAGTAAGAATCCGTGAGTGCCAATCTTTCAGATTTTAATAAAAGCTGAAAATTCTTCTATATGCACTCCCAGTACAAGTAAGAATGATCTTCACTCATTAAACTTGGGTAATGGAGGCTTTGGCAGGTAGAAGGTAACAATAGTATCTAAAATTCCACCTCATGTTTATCATAATAGTAAACTCATTTTTTTTATATTTCATTCGTAGCAATATCAAAAGTCACGTTGCTCATTGGCAATGAGAATGACATTACGAACCTACCCTGGGTGGGGATCATTCTTACCTGTACTGGGAACATACATTAAAGAATTTTCTGCTTTTATTGAAATCCGAAATTCTGACACTCATGGACTCTTGGACCATGAGTAATTTGTTCCCATTATTTTTGTTTAGAAAAAGAAACACAAAGATATGACAGTGAAGATTGATGATAAAACTGTCAGTCTCGAGTAATCAATAAACCTCGAGACAGTTCTTTAACTTTAGTGATCGATCAATCTACTAGACCTTTTTCCCATGCGACCTTTCCCATCTGAAAAAGTACCATGTTTATGGCAATTGACATCAAAGTTGAAAAGACAGAGAAACCCAAATTCTACCAAGCTATGAAAAATACTTTCCATACATTTTGCCATCATTGCAAGTTGATCAATTATTATCATGTTTAAAAATAACTTGTCCTCACTGAATGATTCACTAACGCAGCTCCTAAACTGTTGGTGCTATGAACTTGAAATTTGAAAACATATTATTTAATTAAAAAAAAAAAATTAAGTCTAAACATAATGTACCGGTAGGATCGTGCGAAGTGTATGGTGAAGGTATAGAAAACGATCGAAGCGCTTGCCGTGGTAGAAATGTACAACAATACGGGCTTAATGAAACTTGTTAGTTAACAATTGTTATTTATGTATTGTAATTGTTGTAACTGCAAAACTAACAGCAGAAATAGTGAATGTAAAGTTTATGTTTTCCTAAAGCGTTCTAGAAATAAGATTTAAGATGTAAATGAATATAATAAAGCATGGAAATATTAAAGCAGCAACATGTTTACACTTGCCGCTCTGGTTATATACGCAACTGGTTATTGATCTGTGATAAATTAGTTAAAAAGTTAATAGATTTATTTTATCTATTGTAAAATACTAAAATGTGTGTTCGTTTCAGGTTAAGAGAGTACTTACGTTTAATCTTGTTTTATAGGGTGTTGAGGACACCGCTGCTTGCCGAATTATGTTAGCTCGTATTAAATAATATTTATTATTCTACATTCCTTACATGTTCTACTAAAATCAATTTATTTCCATTCAGCATAGTTTGGCGCCGGAGACTTATTTTTTGTTTTACAATTTCAAAACAAGTTTTTGTAATTACATAATTTTTTCTATTACTGTTTTTAACAAATTCCTCTGAAAACGCTTATTATCTTTCCTAATATTATTAATTTACTATATTATTCTATATAAACAACAACCCATAATGTCCCACTGCTGGGCACGGGCCTCCTCTCTGGAGAGGGTTAAGGCCATACGTCCCCACGCTGGCCAAGTGCGGGTTAGGGACTGGCAAGAATATGTTGTGGCTACGTAAATCTTGCCGTTGGATGTTTTTAAGCCGCACGAAGGCCTCCAACTAAGCTTCACGACTATTATCGTATGATAACAACCGGGACCGACTGCTTAAAGTGACCTCCGAATCACGGAGACGCTCATGGTAACATGCCACCAGCGGTCACCCATCCAGGTACTGACCGCGCCATCGTTGCTTACCCTCGATGATTGTTTCTAATCACCGAGTGCAACTGGGCTATGAGCGCCTATAATCTATATATATAGCACGAACTTGTCATTCCCTAATCGACAAACGCCCCGAAAGTTTCGTTTGCGAGATGGCACTACTCGTGCACATTCTCAATACTAACCGCTATGCTGCACTTCTCTGAAACATTAATTAAAACCTTTTTAACAACGTCATCCTGTATACAATCTACTTAGGTAATTACTTCTGCAAACAATTGATTTGACTCAGCTGATCATAACTGCTAAATTTAATCACACTGTCTAGATTAAAATCTTCTAAATGGTATTGTATCGTTATCGTAGTTAAATACAGGTAATCTCCTGCGATCATTTTCCTTTATGACCCAAACCACTCAAAGTTAATGTTTCACTAAATACTCTTATGTTCAACTTTCCCTAACGATACGGATAATAAATTAATATTACTGCGGATATTTATGATAGCTGTATACTTTATTATATCGCATAACTTAATGATCGTTTAGGTTTTTTTGACAAATTTATTTATATATTTTCACTTTAATAATCTATCTACATCGTAAAGATAAATCTTGTCCTCCCCTTATATAAAAGCCTTGTGACATCTATCAAAACTGATATATAACTGATTACATTTAGATTGTAATAAAGTATTTTTACTGTGTATTTAAATGAGAAAAACAGGAAATACTAACAAACATGAAACACCCAGATAATCAGGAGATATAACAAATTGGTTATAAGGTGATTTATTTGGTATTTTACTAA